>CAEFZX010014777.1:0-28784 GCA_903066825.1 Alfaro cultratus | reverse complement strand
ATATACACACTGTATATTTCTTGACTCTGAGGCTGAAGCAGTTTCAGTCTCTTGTCTTCCGGACTGTTCACTTTGGTAAGGGCTAAGGATACCACCTGCTTCAGTACTTTTCCTCTACCTTTTGTTTAATTTTTTTTTTTAAATAAACAGGAACTACTTTGTACCTAAAGGAGGTGTTAAGTGTTAAGCGCTTTGCATTCAAGGCAGCATCACAGCCAATTCACCATGGAGGAAAAGTTTATGCTGGAACCCCGTCCACAGTTCTCTTCTGCACCTTTACCCTTGGTTCTGGTGCTTTTATGTCTGTTTGCACTTGACTCTCCATGGGATGAAAGTGCATAGGGGTTGGGCCCCTACCGTTGCAGTAAGGATCCGCTCACAGTAGTAAGGCCTTTTTGTTTCTCTGAAAAACGACGTGACTGCTTTAACATTTGAGTGTCTGCACAGTGAATCATTTAATGTATGTGTTCAGGATAGAGCGGGAACAAAGTATGTTTTATGTGCATCTATTGACTCTCTGTCTTTGTGTCAGTAAAAGGCAGATGGTTGAAGAACTTCAGTCCTTCTACAGCTTCTCCTTTTCTTTTTCGTGCAGCTTTGCACATTCACTTTGTCCTCCTGCTACTGACGCTCCTCCCCCTCCTCCTCCTCCTGAATGACCTGGATGTCATCTGACGGGGAGGTGGGCAAGCTGTCCGGCTGCTGCTGTTTGCCAAGTTCTTTGTTCTTGTCCTCTTCCTCAATGGTCTTCTTCCAAATCTTGTGGTTCTCCGTCAGGTGCTGCATGATGCAGCTGAACAACCTGCGACGACCTTTCATCCTTCCTGCAAGTGAGTAACGGAAACAAACATCTTAAAGGAAATACATGCTGGTGTGAGAACTGAAAAAATTCTCCCAATGCAAAAATGAACAAACATAAAACAAAATGAATTAAATGTCAGACTCTTGTCAGTGTCATGACATTAGATTCATATGATATGACTAGGACTGAACACCAGGTGCCGCTTTTAAAATACATGGTAACAACAATCACAAGAAGTCCTCCTGTTTTTCTCGCCAATCAGAAAGAAGCAGTTAGGCCTTTAAGTTCCTGGATATCATTGACTAAAATCTTTGCATTCCTTTGGCGTGGAGCACTTTAGATGGAATCTTCATTTACTCCGTTTTAGCTGTGTTACCAAAAAGCAACAGAAGTAGCCATATACAGTATATTAAAATATTCTTTAAAAGCATGAATGACACAAAAGCCACACTGCTACTTTTAAAATTAAGTTGCCCCTCAAATCAAATGAGCATCAAAAAAGTGCTGTGACTGTTAAATCTAACCTGTTGCCAGATCAACTTCTAACTCATCTTCCTCATCTTCTTCATCTGTGTCCTCCTGTGCTTCATCATCTTCTTCATCTGATTCCGATTCATTTACCCAGTGACCAGGAAGCAGACCGGCAGCATCATAGGAGTTACAGAGAGGTCCCACAATATGGGTGATGAAGGACTCCTGTAGCTTGGCCAGCTGCGGCGCAGAGCGGTCCATGAAGGGGCTGATGGGTAATCCTAACTTTGCTTCTTCATCTCCCTGCAGATAACAGAAGCTTAAGTTAAAAGCTGCTTTAATGAGACACACGATGAGAAATTCAAACTGGTGTTCAAGGTCTGTTCCAGTATGACTCGAGGTTTCTCTTAAGGTGTTATTTAACTAATAGTCAGAGTAGGGAAGGGCTTTTATACGTCCATCCATTATTGTTCATAAGGGAGAGTGTCCAGGGAAACTATCAAAACATAGTACTTAACTAGTACTTAACTAATGTGAATTAGAGTAGATTATTTTGTTTTTTGAAATTGAAATACCAAAATAAAACAAATACGTGTTCTACAGGTTCTTGTGCTTTCATTATGGAGTACAGAGAAACCTGATTAAAAGTTAGCTCAGTCCATCAAGACTATGAAATCAGACAGAGGGGGACAAACATGGCCGATATAAAATGACTTCTATTCGTGAGAGGAATTAAGAGATGTCCATTAACTTTCTCCATCAAGTTTTTCTTTTTTGAATTGTGTGCTTGCTCCAGTTCGTTGTAGTAACATTGACGTTTAGATAATGACGAGGTTTCTGAAAGAGTTGATTCAGAAAAAATGTTAGTTGTAACATTTGGATGGGGGTGGGTGTACTCTCATAGATCAAAACAATAAATATTACTGCAATTCACCAAAAGTTCAAATGGTAAGCAAAGTGCAAAGGTAAAAGATAAAAAAGAAGCATTTTCTGCTACTTTTTCTCTATTGCAGAGGACGGTGAGATCCAAGTATATCATGTCTGTTCATATGCATTCATTCCTATAATTCAGGAATGACATATAGAAAAAGTCTAAAATTAAAGCAAAACTAATTAAACCCAAAAGTTCTTCATAAACAATCCCTAAAGTTTCATTGTGGAGAACAGAAGGTGTTTTGGAAAAGGAAAAGGTCAAACATTTCCAAAGCTATAGGCAACCGCATCCTTATCTTGATAGTATTGTCATTACAAAGTTTAACGGAAGCATATATGAAACAGATAACCGCAACATAATGTAGAAAATCGATTTTATAATTCTTCTGCATGATCCACTCCATTCTGAGGGCCTTCTGAGCCTTTAATTTTTTCACATCCATCCACTTCGAAAATGGCACAAAACTAATGGGTTGGTCTGCTGATCTATCTCCTTAGTTTATAGAAAAAAAACAATGAAAACCCACAACAAGCTGAATCTTGAAACAGATTATCTGCAGGAGCAGGAGACAATGGGTGCCACTCCCATCAGCTAATAAGAGGAAACTGATTTCAGAATTAGCAAATCCTCCAAAATTGGACTGTGACAGATTGCAAATTTGTTGCTTTATCTTAGGAGTTTTGAATTCAGCTGCAACATTAATACAGAAGAGTCTGAATTTGGAGCAAATAATCTGAAAGCATGAAACAATCCCATCATCATGTCAATACGTAAAAGAAAACCTCTGAGGAATGTTTCTGATACTTTGTTGAATCTATGCCACATGGATAATAAAATAGCCAGTGAGTAAACTTTGCTCTATTATTGTACAGACTGTACCTGCTCATAAAACTCATTAACAATGCCTTCTGTCCACTTGAGGTGCAGGTCTCGGACTTTGGCTGGTCCATTGATGTCTGCCAGCTTGATACAAACTTGGCAAACCAGAAGTCTGTCGTTCTCATTGGTCCAATCAATTCCTGGACTGTTTACATCGTTTACCTTTTAACAAACAAACACACATGGATGCCTTTTTTCTTTTACCACAACACAGATTCCAGAAATGAGGAGATCAATGATGATGTGATTTATGACTGGTGTGACAGTGCACCTTGGCATTGAACTCAGCCAGAAAGTCAAAGTGCTTCTTGAGGTCTGTGGCCAGTATTGCCTCAATGACGAGGAAGCGGAAACGCTTGAATTCAACATGATCTAAGTTGGCCAGGAAGTTGTACTCGGGCTGTGACAGGTAGAGGCTCCAGGCGGATGCAGCATGGTGGTTCTCTAGGACTGAGCGATCGTTGTACAGCACTGCCTGTAATTGACAGGAGAAACAAAACAAACAAGTGAAGAACTGCAGAGTAAGGTGGTTCCCAATGCTTAGTTAAGAAGCTTCACTAATGCATTTTTTAGATAATGTATCTGCAAAGACATAGCAGTTTGTGAAGGATTTAAAAATAGCGACAAAAAAATTCCATAAAAGAGATAAAAACGCACAAAGATAAATGGTTATGAAAACGTATTAGACATATTTCAGTGTAATGACTGTAATGATTAAAGGCAAACACAATCACAAATGTAGCAGTCTTTTGATGCAGACGGTAGTTCACCACACCGTCAGCAATTAACCGGTTCAAGGTCCATCTCCTTTCTTTCTTTTTTTTTGACTAAACAGAGACAGTGAGAGTCCTATCACTGATTGTGAAAACACATCAAAACTGGAACTAGTGGTTACTTTTTCCTGCTCTTATGTGCATTATAGAGAACAATGGGATGAACCTTTTACATGAGCAGTAGCTAATCTCGCATATGACCTACATTTGTATTACATTTTCTTGATGACATAAAAGCAGATGAACAGAAAGTAACTAAGGATAAAGGATGCAAGGAAAAGCACTCAAGTTAAATATTAACCTGTAAAACTAAAGGGAAAATACACCCTAAAGAAAATAAGACACAGTTGAACAAACACTGCTGTCTTTTACAGACATCTGCTTACATTATTTATCAAATTACAATAATAAGTACAAAGAGAAAAATGAACTATTAGTTGCTTTGATGCAAACAATATGAGGCCTTGTGAAATTTTAAATCTTTTGTTTTACACATACAATTCAGAAAAATGTGGCATTTGTGTGCATTCAGCCTCAATAAAAGCAGTTATTTAAGAACATGAATGCAATTAGAGGTGTAAGCCTTTTGAGGTATGTGTCCACCAAAATTGTACATCTAGAGTCTGATGTTTTTCCCAATTTATCATTGTTAAACACAACTTCAATCAAATCGGATGGAGAGAATTTATAAATGGAAGCTTGTAAATATGTTCATTTAGTGTTAAATGCATACAGATCTGAATACATCGTTATTGCACAAGGTGCTGCTCACATCCTCCTTTCCCACTGCTAAGCTACAGCTAGTTCCCCACAACGGAGCCTGCCACGAATGCTCAAGCTAGTTAGAATGGCTACTGATGATGAAGGATGAACAGTTTCCCTGTAGTGGTAATTTGATTCTCCATCAGTAGCACATTGTGAAGCGCATACAGAAGCGATTGACAGCGCTAAGACCCTCCTCCTGGCTCTGATTGGTTGTTTCTGACCAGGAGCAAATATGTAAAAACATTTTTTTAATGCAAAAGTTACATGCGGCAACTTTAATGTTGTAAGTACAGATATGTACTTAAACATGTTCAAAGACTATCCGTTATATAAAGTATACAAAATACCACAAAAGCAAATTAAAAAGAAAGGAACTTTTATTTATTTCCATATAATCTTTTCTTTTTTCCACAGCATTACTAAGGAATAATTTTGTAATTATGGGAACATGAAGTATGTTTCACAAGCTAACCATTCCTCTTTATGGCTGTAAAACCAGGATTCTTTTTTCTCCTTACTGGGGTCTGTTTGTTTCCAGGTGCCTCTTCAAGCTTGTAGTTAAATTTATTGCATCTGAAGAAGACTTTTCAACATCTGGGCATTTTACATTTTAATGTGACATTGTGCTGATCTTCAGCTACCACATATTCAAATTAATTTGAATTTGTTTTACACCTGCTAGCTGAAGTACACAAGGGCACTAACATAACTATAGGATCTGTGTGCAAGGAGAGACAGAGAAACTGGGGAAGCTAAAAAGAAACGTTTTGCTAATTTTATCATAATAGTTTAAGTGAACATTCTGTACAATCTTGGCAGTGACACATTGGCATACTTTAAAGAGCATTCGTTCAAATTAGGAGTAATTGATGAACCCATCCACTGATTTTATTTAAGAACACAGCAGAGAGCCAGACATGTGATTATCTCACTCACAGGGTTTGCCTTGAGCCCAGACGCCAAAGTTGATATTTGCTTTACGATTGATGGTTTTCAGAAAAGAAAAATCCTTTTAAAGGTCAGGTTGAAAGCTTAGCAAACAATGACCCTCTGTGCTCAGTGGATGGCAGACAGAGATAATGGATGAGGTTGCATTATGTGCTTCATGCAGGACAGAAACATTGGAAAACTGTTGTTGCAAGTCAGGTGGCTTGAGTTAAATAAAAGAGGAGGGTGGGAGTAAAATCTCCAGGATATATTTCTACCTATTTAAAAAGACAAAAATTACAGATTTTAGGACTATATCACCCTCTGCATTTATTAACATTGCTGCTGAAGATGTCGAGAAAGCCTAGAAAATATACATTTTATTGCAACAAAATCTTACACGGAAATATTAAAAAAAAATCCAACATTTAATTTGAATGCATTTATTTGTGAAATATATTTGGAAAAAAATAATAATAACTTATTCATGTACTTATTTTTTGGTGACATCATTGGTGGTGACCCTAACAATTTCTACAAAATGGTCTCACTTGATCGGTGTCATAGAAATTTTAATTTGTAATCCATAACTTTCTGCTTCACTGGGGTATTACACATGACCAAGTTATTCTAGCCACCCCTCAAAACAGGAAGGATTACTGATTACTTGTCCTTAAAAAGCCTGACCAGCCAATTCCATTTTTGGCTGACAAATGGTAAATGGACTGAACTTCTATAGCACTTTTCCAATCATTATGACCACTCAAAGAGCTTTACACTCACAAATGTACACACATTTATACACTGACATGCAGATCAGTAGGCAGTTTGGGGTTAAGTGCCTTGCCCAGGGGCACATCAACATGTGGCAGGAGGAAGCTGGAATTGAACCTATAACTACTCTTCCCATAGAGTCACAGTCACATAGTATGAAATTGGAAATGTTGATAAATATATCAAGAAAGTCGCTGAGTTGGCAACAGAGGGATGACTATTGTTTTTTTTGTTTTTTTCCCCACCAGGGGGCTTTTTTTTGTGGGCTCTAGTGTCCCTTATTTTGATAGTAGGCTGACAGGAATGGGGTAAGGAGAGGGGGTAAGACATGCAGCAAATGCCGCCGGGTCCGGGAGTCGAACTCGTGGCGGCCGTGTCGAGGACTCAAGGCCTCCAAATGTGGGTCGCGCTAAACCCTACGCCACCACGGCACGCCCGGAGGGATGACTATTGTTAACTACAAACGTGCAGACATGACCTGTGGTCCAGTCTGTCAGTCAAACCTTTCTCTCTCTGCACAGCAGAAGAGGACACTGGTTGATTTTTAGACCTTTGCTAAGGTAGATAAGATTGGCTTCACCTGTAAATATCAGCCAATCACCGATCTCTCAAAATATGCTACTGCAATAAAAGAACTTATTTGAAAAGTATACATTTTCACAAGAGAGCCAAGTAAATGCTTACACTATATTGTCAAGAACCTCTGGGGTGTGCAAAACTTTAAAAGGAAAAAGTTAATCAGTAAATGCATTCATTATTTATGGTAACATTTAAATATACGAGACCAATAGGTTACCTGAGGTGCATTAGTGGCTATTAGAAAGGCGTTTGTACGACCAGGATGGTCGTAGTCGTGCATTGCAGCTGCTACATAAAGGGCCATGAGCTCCAGGGCAGGTATGTTCCAGGCCAGGCAGCCGTAGCTGTCATCTGAAATGGAGGAGCTCTTGGAGGTGGCGTATGATATCCTGCCTGGTGAAATTCCACTATCTGAATCTGGAAAAAATAAAACAGTTTGACATCTTCTCATTAAGGGCAGACACAAAAAAGTACAGTCAAACTAAAAATATATAATTATCACAAATAAGGAAGAAAACGTATAATGTAAAATAAAGATTGTGCTACATGACAGAAATCTTACATCAGAAGGTGAGAGGAGATAGTGCTCAATGGATTTTTATTAAAACACGATGCATATAACCATGCTGAATATTTATGATGTTCCTTTTTTTGATGACTCTGTAGTATTTACCTGTGTCACTTCCTGTGACATGCTCACTGTGGATCTGCTGAAACCCAGGGATTGGTCGAGTGGTTAAGTACCAAACAGCATGGAGCACATCTGTAGCATGGACCCGGTTATGATCTGTTTTAACGCAGAACAGTGCAAATGAAATTTATCCTTGTGGAACAATATAATAAATACTTGAGTGCAGGTTTTATCAGCACAAACATCACTATCAGCCAGTTTCTTTAAATTATGTATCAGTCCGATATTAATCACCAATAGTCATTTTCATCTTGTTGCCTTTTGTTTATGTGTTTCAGGAAGTGGAGGGGAGGAGGCTGGCCATGTGATAATAGCTTGGGTTTATTTTTAGTGACAGTAAACATATGTGGTGATAGTAATGCAGCGCAGGATTATAGGTTTTTACTTGAAGCAGGTAAGCAAAGTCAGTGGCATGGTAATTTTTTAATGGTTTCAACAAGGGTAGGGAAATGTATATTATGAATATATGATAGATAAATATCTGTTATTGGTCATAACAGCAATATTAATACCAATATCAATCAAAATCAGATCAGATCGGTCAGATCGGTGCATCCCTAAAAGGTCTATCCCACTAAAATCACACTCAAACACACAATATTGGTTTAAAAAATATATCGGAAAGTACACTGAGAGATCAGTTTGACCAAAAAAAAAGTATGTCAAATGTTTTGGCCTCAGCACAGTTTGACACTTACAGGGAATGTCTCTATAGCCACTTTCCAGAGCACAGAAGTAGGACATGAACTCCTTCACAGGGATCTTGAAGATCTCAAATAGACACATATCCTGGAAAAGCGTGTATGTCACCTGGGAAGACATGAACTTGAACTTAAATAAAAACTGGAAACTGTATTACAGCATGCATCTTTGGTATAATTTAATTTGCTCTCTTTGGTTACTAACAACCTCTTTCCTTTGCAAGTCCATACATGTATATTCATAAGGTCATTAACTTTAAATAATCAAAGAAAATAGAACTGTAAATGTTGAGTTTATCGCTTTGGTACTAACGTAGCTGAGGATCCTTCCCGTCTTCCCTCCTGTTGTGTCCACCAGTTCAAAGATCTGGAAGTTCCAAGTGTCCATCTTCTCCATGAGACCCTCGTGGTCCTCCAGCATGGAATCAAGTCTGAACTCCTGTTCCCCCTGAAGACAACCACGAAGCAAACACATGAAAAGAAGGAAGAACAACAATAATAATTTTAAGACAAAATAAGAAGGAATAACAAAATATGTCATGCATGTCCACCATAAGTTAAGAAGCTGTAGGTTGATGAAAGTCAACATACCAGTCTTTAAAACACATGAGGTCAGAGGGGCAAATATTAAAAGTACCCAGTCTTCTGATCTTAATGCCCAGGTGACTCATGTCGAGCAGAAGCAGTCTGTTCAAGCTCACCTCTGTTTTCTGAGTCTGCAGCTCAGTGATGGACCTCTTGCCCTTCTCCTCCTCTACCACACCCAGGTCTCCTTCAGCATCTGGCTTCCCATCTCCAGTCACGTCTGGCTCTTCCCTGATAAAATCCCCCCCAGCATACTCCAGCCCTTCAACCACTGTGAACACAAATAAAACACAAGGAGAATGTAATGTTAGCACTAGTCTGAAAGAATAAAAGAGTGCAGTTGCTGGCTATTATATTATGCTGTTATGTGGCTTTTATCTAAAATGTAAGTCTATTCTCAACAATTGCAGTATTTTAATGAGTCCAGCAGATGGCAGCATTAGTATATGAAACTACCCAAAGAGGAGTTTCTCTTTCACTATACTTGGTCACCAAACAAGATTGTATGCATAACTGGATTCCACGCTGTGACGTGCAGTAGGCATGACAGTTTGTACCTGAGCGCCTGCGTTGAGCCTCGCTGTTGAACAGCTGATGAGAGTCCCCCGACTCACTGCTGGAAATTCCCTTGAGCATCTGACGACCACAGCTTTAGTAGACAACGACAGATCATATTGGCATGTGTACTGCGAACTTATTGACACAAGACTGGGATAAAGTAAGACAAAGGTAACTTGGGACTTCCGCAGCACACGTCTCACCTGGTGCACAGAGAGAAGGTAGAGCTACGAAAGGCTTGCTGGAAATCAGTGGAGGTGACTAAAGGCTTGTGGAGGTTCAGATTAACACTCGGCTTTGTCAGGAAGTCCGCTGTGTCGGGGAACTCCACGGGTAACCGAGGGGTGAGGGATGATGAGGAACCTGTATTTAGTGTGGGGGGGCTATGGCTTGGTGAGGTGACTGGGCTGAGGCTGGGAGACGTGCCTAGAAAGGAGCATAAGAATGTGGGGATAGATAAAGGGGCAACACTGAAGCAGAGCCGTAGCAGTTTAATAACATATGCAAGTTTGGATAGTTGAGTCTCACCTGTTCTTCTGGGCACCGCGTGGTATGTTAGGGTGACAGAGGAAGATCTCTGTTTGGGAATGGTGAGCAGGTTTGCATTGGGACCATTGGTCAGGCTTGAGCTGTTACAAAAAATCACAAACTCAGATGTTTTTGCTCATCAGGACAGCAAAGCTCATCTATCCTTCAACATTGAAGTGCTCTCCTGCCATCTAGTGGAAACATGCTATAGAGACAGCACCCCACGGCAGTTTCTCTGAGAACTGTCTCAAATTTTTGTAAAAGTAAGAAGCCAAAATTTTCTTTCTGCATGCTTTTGAACAGCAAGAAGCTCTATGTTGTAGTAAAAGTCACACATCAATTTTTCTTTTCTGAGGTGTGATTTGTGAAACATTTCAGGTTAAAGAAAAAAGAAATTACAGAACCAATTGATCCCTATTTCTCAATTCCAAAATGTCAGACTGCTAAATAAAACCAGACCTAGAAAGCAATTGGTTTTTTTTATAAGCAATGAACATATAAAAAAAACTGAGCTTTGTGGATAATTTTGTGGCTCCTATCGTCTCAATCTTTGACTTATAGAAAATGGTTTAGTTTATAATAAAGAAGACTAAAAGTGGAAGTCATTTTTAGTTGTCAAAAAGTTCAAACAATCTCATCTCCTACAACATTTGATGAAGGATTATGCATATCACAGCAACTCACATCAGCCATGTTTTCATTTTTTGTACTCCAACACAATTAAAACAAAACGTGAAAACCAGAGGTGACTATGGCTATAGCTGCGGTAGCCATTGTCTAGCTATCCATGTCTTGCTATTCAGAAATAAGATAGTCAATAGAAATAGATCACTATATGTTCACCTTCAGGGTATTCTACAACAAAGAGCAGCAGACCATCACACTGCCATCACCATGCTTTACTGTAGCTTTTTTTAATGCTATTAGTTTATACCAGGCATAATGGGATATGCATATTTTGGAAAGTTCCACTTTCTCTTTCTTTTTGTGAAATATTTTGAATCTTTCATAAGATTCAAAATTTTGTGAAAGATTTTCAAAGAGACAGAGGCTTTTGTCTCTTTCTCTTTGGACAGCAGTTTTTTTTCAACGTGGAGAATTTCCGCTGATTAAGTTTTCATCAGATCTTAGAACTGAATCATGAAAACAGAGTTAAACTGGGGAAAGCAGCACCTCAAGTTATTTAGATGCTGTTATGGGTTCTCAACCATGTTGAGTTGTCAGGGGACATTTTTGTAAGATATTCATTTCTGGGAAGGTTCACCACAGTTCCATGTTTTCCATTTGTGCATAATTGCTCCCACTATGGTTTGTGGCGTCATAAAGCTTTAGAAATCGATTTGTAATCCCTTCCAGACAGATAGATTTCAATTACCTTTTTTCTGTTTTCTAATTCAATTTCTTAAGATCAGCAGATTATCTATATATATCTATAGATATAAATCTATAGATATATATATGCATATATATATCTATAGATATATATAGCCCTGTGTTTTCATGAAGGATCAAACATTGTCTTCTTATATTTTGTAACACCATGAAAGGAGTCCAACTGTTTAACATAGGTATTAATATCCTTAAACCAAGTTAACTCATATGTTATAATTCATAAACCTGAAATTAAAGCAAGATCTGCACTGAAAGATTCTAATGTATTTTTGTTAACATCATAAAATACATCCCACAACATTATTAAAATACTTTGTCCTATCTGTATTTTTTATTTATTTTTTATTTTTTTGGATGAAGCTAAAAACAACTAATTACAAACATCCTTTTGGGGAGGATATAACTGGATTTTATCAACATTATGTAAGCCTGCTATAAATCAGCGTCGTGCTACCTGGTCAGACTGAGGTCACAGTGCGGTCTCTTTCCATTATTACGCTCCCAGCGAGAAGAGGCAGAGTCTAAGGGAGGGAGTGCAGACGGTGTGGAGGAGGTTGAACTCCGCCTGGGCTGAGGGGTAGGGAGGCTGTTTCTGCTACTCAAACCCTGGCAGGCACAGGAGGGTTGCATTAGAGATAAATATCTGGCAAATAATGTCTGATGAGGCAAAATAAACATAGACACAACAGAAGGTTGTAGACATGGGAGAAATTCTTACTGAATACATTGCAGAATTGCAAAGTGCCTTATAGACAAAGTCTTCCCCAAAACTATCAAACACATGATTGGAGTTCCAGTTGTACTTTGTTCCACAATATCCTTAATATCATTATCAGTGCTATGCATCATAATAATGCCTGAAAGCCAAAACTAAATAAATAAATCATCAATATGGACAGCTTAAAGAGATAGGAGGTAGGTTTATAGCTGTGGCAAAACCTTTGCTCACCTTCATGCCTTTCCTGTCGCTCCTCTCTGCAGAGTCCTCTGCCTCTACAGAGTAGAAACCGGGGAAGGGCGTAAAGGGGTTGACCCTGGGGCGACACGAGCCTGAAAACGTTCCCATCAGACTGGAGATGCTTCGCAGAGTCGCTGCAGTGTTTGGTGACAGTGACGAGTCCATCAGCAGCTCTGACACAAGGTTCCTGGCCTCGTTGATGACTGAGAGATCCACGCCATTTCCACTCCCTGCACCCTGCCACACAAACCCAAACAAAACCCCCGTTAGGAAGGAGAGGCATTCTTGGAGGGGTACGGGGGGTGTCTTTAATGATGAGCATTATTTGTTGCCATATGTGGTCCTATTGTTGAGAAAAAGGCTTTGCTTCCCCTAACCTAGTCAGCAGTAGATGGTGACAATTTAATTTCTGTTCACTAATGCAGAAGGGAAAAAAGTATAAAACATATCAATGATTTTCATGGTAAATATTGTTCTAATGGGGCTATTGACCTGAAACTCACACCAGATGACACTAACAAACTCTAACAATGCACACATTCAGAAAAAACAAAATGAACTAATCCACAAAATAAGGATGCAAAAGAGGGAAATTAGAAAGGAAAGGACGTGCAAAAAGAAATAGTAAACCAAGAAACTTGGTTTTCCATTTAAAGACATTCTTGCTCCCAAATGTAAAGACCTGAGAAAACTATACATCAATGTACTGATATCAGAAATAATAATCTGTACTTTGGAATACATAAGGACTTTCAAAAGTAAGTAATTCAGTATTTTAACTTGAGTAAACTTTTGACCAAGCAACTTTTACTTGTAGTTGAGTAAGATTTTCCCATGACAATAAATACTTTTATTCAAGTACTAGGGTTGAGTATTTTGTCTACCACTGCTCGCTACCAAGGAATTGCACAAGAACCTCATGGTAGGTTAAAGTAAACAGCAAAGAGCAAAACAAACTAATTGTAGTGGTTGCAAACATATTTCTAAACTTCTGAATGTTTCAGTGAGCACTTCAACATAATTTTACCCTAAACCAACCACAGCAAAGCACTCCTTGCACAAGTTCTGACAGTGAAGTCAAGAAATAATCTGAAGAGTTGCTTAAAAGAATAAAATAAATAAAATCCAGAGTTAGCAAGTACAGTTTTGCCATGAAAACAATGGCCTTCATACCTACTCACTGAACAAGACTCCACTGCTGAAGAAAATTCATGTTGAAGCCCATTTAAAAATTGCTAGAGATCATTTGGTAAAGCCAATGCAGTGCTAGGAATATATAGACTGGGACAAAAGTTAAACTCTTTGAAACTCAGTGTTAAAACATAGTTCAGTAAAGTTTGCACATGAAAACATCATGGTGTGGAGCTATTTCTCAGCAAATACAACTCCATATAACTTGGAGGATAAATGTAAAGTATGCACTGTGTAGTGAGTAATGAAATGAGAAATGTTTAATAAAAATCTGGAGATAAAACAATTTTTTTCAGCAAGATGATGTTCCCAAGAATTCTCTAAATATTTTAAAAAATGATCCTAGAATGGCCCAGTCAATTACCAGACTTAAAGCCAAATCAAAGTCAACCCTTCTCCACACAGGAAAGTTTGGGATGTATTTAATACATTTAATTTATAATGAATATTCCCTTTGCTGTTCAAATTTATTGCATACATTTCTGCTCCACTTGGTTTTTTCATATGTGTGAATAACTTAGGTTGTTAGCAACATGTGGTGAGAATTTTAGGGCAAAAGCCATAGGAAAATATTTACTGAGAAAAACATTGAAGAGTTCATTATTTATTATCATTGTTAACTTCCTCTCCAAGTTCATTCCCCTCATTCTTTCTCTTCCTCTCGGCTCTTAGAAAACAAGATAGAAGTGATAAAAAAGAAAAACAAGATTTTGGGGAAAAAAACATCTATATTCCATTTTGAAAGTAGGGAGCTTTGCATAAATCAAAAGTCAAATCTCATAAATTGTAAAGGAAATCCACCACAGTGTAATCCTTCATTTTTGGACAGCTTTCATAACAGAAAATGTTCCTACTGGATCAACTTTGTCAAGAACACAAGCAAACAATGACTTTTGGCCTCTGGCAGCTGAATTCTTTGACAGATTACACAAATAGTTTAAATGGTACACATAAATGTCTGAGTGAGATAAAAAATAATGTGCCATGATTCAAGGGTCATTGTATGGAGGGTTTTACACAATGTGGAGTAAAAATGTGAGGAAGTGCTAAAGGTGAGTTCAGCTCTTTGAAAAGAAGAATATTTCCTGATTGACCTTTAAACCCAAAACCTGAGCTGAAGGAAGTGAAGTACCGACCTGATACTGTGGCTTGTACCAGTGTTTCAGATCCCAGTCCCACAAGATCATCTGAAAGACACAAGTACAGCTGTCAGTCAAACATCAACATATACATGCTTATAAGTTACAGAAAATATGACAAATATTCACAGGCCTCGACCTGCGCTCCACTTTGAGCCTCCACCAAAGGGGGCACAGGCAGGTCAGGAGCAGAGCTGCACAGCCTCTGCTAGTTTATTCTGTCTATTATCTAAACACACAGTGTAGTAAAAGTTCACATTAAGGATTTCCTGCACCACTTCATGCACTCTCTCCTCTCCAGGTACTGTGTGGCCACGCACTGCATACAGAGGCCTTTCACTGAGAGCAGAAAGCAGAAAAGCAAACCACTAAAACCACTATGGTGCGTCTACAATGGAGTTATGAGATCTTATCAAGCACAGACTACGTCAATCGGCAGCATTTCCATGCTATCTGTTGGTACCCATGCAAGAGCTCTCACACTTTACAGCACAGCACGGTCAAAGCTGGCACAGGTTGTGTAACACTACACTGGTGAAACTGAAATAACCTGATCTCTAGTGTCAAGTATGATTGTGACATAAATCAATCAAATATTAGTTGTTCACAATAGCATTTAAGTAGGGTTTTGTGCATGTTTTTATTATTTTATTTGCCATACATACAATGGAAAAGGGGGGAAAGGCTTTAAATTAAGTTGTAATGAACTGGCTGTTGTTATTATGGCTCACCGCCCAGGGCACCATGACATCAGAGGGTAGCAAAATAAGAAAACAAAAGAGTTAATGTGTCTCAAAAGAGTTTTTTTTTTATTGCCTGTATGCATATCTAATAATGAGAAGTATGTTGTTAAAGCTTAAGCACTATACGAAAGCACAGATGTTCAAAGTGGCTGGCTAATAAGGCCAGATTGGTTCCATATTTAGAATTGAAATATCAGAAGTAATCCTTTGCTATCAGGTACCAATGGATAGTTTCACTTTTTCTAAGCAAATATTATTTAATCTTTTCTAATTTAACATATCCTGGTTAGACCTGAAATTAATTATTCTGCTATGTTCAATCTTTTTCACAGCTTTAGTTTTGCCTTAGTTTGATACAAGAATTAAACGGATAAACAAATGGACAAAAATACATATTTAATTTGTGAATCTATAAATAGAAAAGTGGCAGACACAGATACAGTTTGCCTATTTATTCAAATTATGCAACAACTTCCAATACTGTAACAGTGGATTAAGCCATCACATGACTCCATTTACAAAGACCACAACTTAAACATATAGTTCTAAGAGAGGGCAAGTCAAATCCATGGCTACATTTGTTAAATAGATCAGTGGGTCCACTCCTTCTAATCAGTACCTGCTTCATTGATCAAAGCGGGATGTTGGGTGTTTGTCATCAGCATCTGTACAATGCTGCCAAACATTTAATATGGTAAATAAGCCCTGCCATGGCAACCCGACATAGAGGCCAACAAACAAAGGTCCGCACACCATGGCAACCAGATGGCGGGAGAAGGCCGTAGGACAGAGTTGCTGGCCTTCTGCTTGTTTACAGAGAGAGACGGAAGAGCTGAAACAGAGGCGGACATTAAAGAAGGGACAAGAATAGAAGACATAGAGAAGAGAGTGAGATACAGGTAGATATTTGATTCCACATAAGATCTTGAGGCAGCCAGATACTCTCAAATGTCTGCTGTTGCACAATAGAGCGCACAAAGTGCACAATCTGCACAGCCATCCTAGCATGCATTTCATTTAACCTCTGCACAATCGCTACACAAGACACACGCACACACGTGCACGCACAAAACAGAAAACTTTTCTAACTTGCCCTGACACAGGAAGAGGTGGTTGAAACAGTGGAACAGCCACGACTGTCTCCACAATTTCAGTCAAGGCTCAAATTTAAGGTTTGATGCTTTTGCAATCGGTGACATAAAGTCTTATAATGAACAGATGTTTTTTTTAGAGCTCACATAAAAACACAACAAAGAAATAAGTGACTCGGGAGACTCAGACACCAGTGCTCATGAATCTTCATAAACACAACATCATGCGGTGTCCATTATAACCTAAAGCAGCTGTGAAACAGACAGCAGGTTTAACATCAACACTTTGACATCTTTTTATTCACGTAGTTCCATAATTTTCTCAATTTAATCTTAAGACAAAACAACCAGTTGAGTGGTGCATCTCTTTCCTCCTCATTTTAAAACATAAATGGTGTGTTCGATGGCTCCCTTTCATCCTGCAAAATATCTATACGGCTCCGACGGAAATAAAGTTGTTTTTATATTAATTTTTCTATTTTAAAACATTTACAACCAACCATATCTCATGCCTCTCTGATTCTGTGTGACACCGTGGGCAAACTTGCATGAGCATATACATAAAGATGATTTATAGATCACATCTTTTCAGACAGAAAAAAATCCCCACCATTTATTTATGCACACTTTTCTAATATGGAGCAGACAAACTGAGTCAGAAGGTGTATGCATAAAAAAATATAAGGCACAAGTTTAGGAACCAAGTTAAAAAAATTTAAAATACACACACATGCATGTAAACAAATACAGGTATGCACTATAAAAAGTCCTCACTCGCACAATATTTCAATCTGAAATGGATCGTAAATATTTCCTAACTGGAGTCAATAAATCTGTGCAAGCTATTAGACGGCCAGTTAGTTACACCCCTGTGTCATATTAGCCTCCGCCTGCAGTGTGAGAGGTGCGAGAACTGATAAAAACATGCTAATAAGACAGTGTCGGGGTGAGGGATGGTGGGGGAACCTATCAATGCTATGTAGGCAGGCAGCTCATTTGTATGGAGAGCAGCAAAGCAATGCTGACGTCAATCTGCAGCGACATACAGCGTCAGCAGCAGCCCACCACACATGCACACGCTGATGATGAGGTCTAGGCTCCTGGCTGTCAAGACACCCAGTGAAAATAAGATGATGTACTGTACAGACAGAGAGAGACAGAGGGAAAGGACATCTTTAAACACGTGATATTCACGAAGAAGAGCAATGTAGAGGAGACGTCTGGAGACTATGTTTAGTTATGGAAGCAGTATAGCTCTGTGGCTGTATCACACTGCCAAGGTTTTCAAGAGAGAGAAAAAACAAGTACACTCTTTAAATGTGTCATTTATTTTAAAGATGCAAACACAAAAAACAATTAAGATATACCCTTCTGGAAACTGAAATATTTTTCTAAAAATTTTACTTTCTGTGTCTGCAGTGGAAGGGCAATATAGAACCAAACACAGATGATGTTTTTATTGCAATCATAGTATAAGTGACAATAAAACCCATTATATAACTGAACACAGTGTTCTACTTCACCAATTTGGTAGAGCACTTATTATTAATGATTGCCCTTAATTATATTTTAAGACGTAAATGCAGCATTGATGCTTTCATTGTGGACAAATAGATAGTTTTAACACCAAAGGTAGCGATTCTATTGTACCATCAATTTCTTGGATTTTCAAACACATCAAGTTTAAGTTGTCATCATGGCAGGATGAACAATCACTGCCATGGTAATTATTTCCTCATTATAATGCACAATGAAGTTTCCCCTAAGAGTTTGTTTTATTAAAAGGCAAATGGGATACACTTAAAAATCTGCTTGTTTGCAGTACATTTTCTAGCTGGTATAACTAGAGGACCAGGCTTGCAGTTTTACATGTTGAAGAAAACCACTATTCCTCAGTGAAATCATGGAGACAATCAAGAGGTCCAAAGTCTTGTAAAAATATTTTTGCAACAGAGTTTGCCTGGCACAGCAGCCATTCACAGATTAACAGGCCCAGTTGGGTAATTACAAGGGAACAGGGCCCTTGAGGCTATCCCAGTGTCTTCAGGGCAAACTGGCAAGAATATGGAAATATTCTTTAACTAAACAGTCTGCCCAAAAGTCTGTCCAACCACTGGCTGACTGTACCCCAAAGAGAGGAGATAAGAAAGACTGTAAATGTTAGCTTCTCTGACAGGTAGACAGCTACAGCTTCCACTGTGTGTGTTTATGAATGATATGGTGTATATGGCATTTGAACAATTAAAATAGGCAGTCATAAGCGTTTACAGAGGAGTTCTTAAGTATTCAAGGAGTTTATCTATTCATGAGTGGCGCTGGTCCCTAGTGCTTGTAAGTACCTGAGGTAAATACCTATATGTATATAGATATAAAGCTGCACAATGCCGCAGTTGGTAGCACTGTTGCCTTTTCAAGCAAGAAAGCCCTTGGTTCAAATTCTACAAAGGGATCTTTCTGAATGGAGATTGCATGTTTTCCCCATGCACACCTGAATCAAATGACTGAATTACCTTCTAAGTATTGTCTCACGTTCTCCAGAGTACAGGTAATGACTTGATTATTTGACTTGCGTGCTGAAGAAGAGACACATCTAAATGAAGCAGGCCACTAGCTCTTGAGGACTGGAGTTGCATACCCCAAGGTATGACTGTGTGTATGGTTCTTTGTCCTATGTATTTCTTGTGTTGCCCTGTGATGGATTGTTGACCTGACCTGTCCAGGGTGTACCTTCTCGGTTACCCAATGACCACTGGAGACGGGAACCAAGCTTCCTGCGGCCGCAAAGATAAGTAGGTATAGGCAATGGATGAATATGTGGATATAGATAAGAAAAGGAATGCTTCTCACATCCAAAGACTCTAAAAGCAGCTGGTGCACAATGGTACACCAGCAGTTTAATGGCGAGATCACTATGCCCCAAAAGACCTCACCATGACCCTGTAAAGACCATTCACGCTCTGACAGAGTTGTAACAATTTTCTGATGAAGTAAGTCTTCTCCTGTGTAAATAGGGACTTAAGAAGTCATTTAAAGATAGTAGGTTAACCGTTTGTCAAGAAAATAATTCTCACTTTGCATTTCAATGTTTTTAGAACAGTAGGTCTACAGCAGTTCTAAATCTCTTCAACACTGCAATAATACACCCCAGTCTATTGTTAATATGACTTGTTTTTAAAGAGAAAAGGTCCAATTTCAGTTCTAAAGAAGTACTTAGTGACTGCAGCCAACTCGGGTTTCTGAAAATGTACGCTATTCAGAATGCTTTGAGACTTATTGCTGTCCATCCTTGACAGACAACAAGAACAAAATATGAGCACAAGTGATTAGATGCAATAGTTCACTTTGAGGTAGTGAGAATTAGTGATTACTTTATGGTCTTTATGTTTTTAGTTTTAGTACTAAAAAACAATCCTCATAAGCCTACAGTATTTGAGCCTAGCGACACAGATATTGCACATTAAATGTGCACCTTAAAAAACATGCTACAATGTGAACATAGGAGCCTGTCTGTAGCGCAGAAACACATTGTGCTATCCAGGTGTTGCATGTCTAAATGTTTTATTCAACTTGTTGCTGAGTTTTTGTCATTTGACACGCCTGCAGTGACTCACTGTTACACCGTGTGAAAGAGGTTTCCAAGAAAAATCATTTGCTTCCTCTTCACAGCTTTGCATCTACACAACAATACATAAGGGCAGTATGCTTACCAACATGTAGGCTGGACCAATAATCGAAGACTGCTAAATTATAACACATTAAACTTTGAATGCTGACTTGACCCTTGTCACAATGTAGAGTTAAATGCGACAAACCTTTCCAGAGTTTGTATCTCCAATAAAGAGATTCTCAATATATTTTAATTCCAGTAAGCTTCATTGCATTAAACTGATGTATTGAAAATGTCATGGATAAACATTAGCAATAGGATAAAATTTAAAACTTAACAGGGTCCACACCCCCAGCAAGCAATTGTTCCTCAGGGTCCAGACACAAACAAAGCATAAAACAAGGGACTGTTTTTTACCAGACTATTGCAGTTATCCTAGAAGTCGTCTAAGAAGAACCCTGTCCTCAATAAAAACAAAACAAAGCCCCAATCACCTATTTAAGAACAACTAACAAGAAAATAGGTTGCATCTTAATTTGTTTGCCAATTGTAATGAGGTTAGTGGACCAAAGCCTCTGAATTTTTGAACTTTCATGTATGTTCATAATGATAGCTCTGTTTCTTCATGTCATTTTTATTTTCCTGGATTAAATATGAAGCCACCTGTGACTCATCAGGAACTCTGGTTTGCATCTGGTCTTAGACATGTTAAGATTTACATAACTTCATTTGCAAATGAGACCCACTCTGTTAGTGGAAAAGTTTCGCTCCTCAGCGTGGACTTTGTTAGCAACATTGTGTTGGCATATTACATTAAAAAGCCCACCAAGTGAATTTATTGTGCAGCTTTTTAAAGTACACTTTGGAACTCTTTGTTCTCTGTGTTGTCCAAGAATGTGAATTTTTATGAAGTTAACTAAATCTAACTGAAACCTCATCTAAAAATAACACCAGAAATAACAGGAAGCTAAAGGAATTTGGATAGGACTAAATGACTGATCAGCTGCCGGAGTGATCCAACATCCAACCCTGTCTGGACTACATCAACAAGGCTTTCTTTCCACAAAGAAGAAGTGTAAACTTGTAGTCAGTTAAAGTTTACTGCTACAAAAACAGCGGTGCTTGCAGCTCTATCATCTTCTGTCTCACAGGCACAGCATGTGGTTTTACTAGGGCACTTTGTTTACCTGATTTAGTACAAGAACGGCACGTAGCCTTTAGACATACACCTGCATGATACTGGTTGCTATCCGTACAATCAGAAACCGCTGCTTTTGTCTGAGAAATTATGGTATGTCCCTTAAAAGTCCTGCTCTGCTTTTATAGTGACAGGGGAGAAAAATCCTTGCTGGCAAAAGACCCATTTGCAGGACCATGTCTTTCTCCATTGTCTCTGCTTTGAGAAACAATGGAGAAAGACACTTAAAGACTCAAGCAGACTTTCCTCTATGTTGGGTTTAGTAGGCCTCCAACCAAAACTACAACCATTTGGGCTTCCTGCAGCGATAATTTTTAGGTCCTGCTGCCTTTACTGCCTCCAATGTAAAGACATACAAGATCAAAATTATTTGTGGCCCTTGAAGGTTCAGATCTAAATAATTTTCATTGAACGGAGAAATTTGTTTTGGTTAAGAAATGACAAGTATTTTTTAATTTTTTTAATTTAAGGTTTTTTTTTGGCTCTACTGGCCTTTATTTGAAAGTGCTATGACAGAAAAATAGGGTAATGGCAGAGAGGGAAGACATGCAGCAGAGGTAACCAGGAAGGGAATCGAACCTGTGACAGCCACATCGAGGACTACCCTTATGTGGGCTGCGCTTAACCCCTGCACCACCACAGCACCCATGTATTTTCTAAAGAAAGTATGTTTTTTTATTTATTTATTTTTTTCACATTTTCTTTAAAAATGGTCTGAAGAAAAGGCATACCCTTCTCAATAATCATGGTATTAAAGCCATCAAATTTTTCATAACGTTTACTGGTATATAAATATACTATTGTACAAAATGTTGCCAAAGGAAATTTTTAAAATTTAAATTCAGTTTTATATCTTTTCTTTATTTTCAAAGAATATTTTGACTATTCCAATAAAAAGTATCAAAGTGAGGCACATATCAATAAACAGCCATTAACCTAACCTGCTGTAGTTACTTTCAGTTTTACCAAGGCTGTACTGTAGTTGTTTTACTGCAGGAACGTAGTTCTGCACTAAATAATTCAAAAAGTAACATTTAGATCAACTGAATCTAAATTAAAGAAAACGAGCTGGAGTAGAACAGGAGTCCCTGCTCTGTTACAGCTGTAAAACAGTCAGTCAGAAGGTTAAAAGGAAGGACAATGTCGACAAGTCAATAAATGAAGTAAATATTTCATGAGTAGAAAGATGGTTATCAGGGAAATTGCTTGAAGAATTCTTGAGGTCACACTGCACTGATCTGAGATCTGTCAGCAACACATTTTTTCTTGTCAATGATGAGTCTCTAGATGCACATTCATAGGAGGAATGCATCACAAATGAATTTAGTAAAAAATAATCTCCATAAAGTCAATTCACATCTACCAACTGGGGTTGATGAGGAAACAGCCACGAAATACAGCCAAAATTTATACGTTAAGTGAGTGTGATATTTCGAAAATTCTGAGTTTGCTTGAAGGTTTATCTTATTATATCTTATTATTTTAACTCCGATTATTTCACAATTCAACGAAATGAATGAATTTGTAATATTGCATGTATGATTTCCAGCTTGAGGAAACATGAACACAAATAAGACTAAAATGCATCACCAATAAACTGCAGAATCAAGGTTAAGAGGATTTAAAGGCTTTTTTTTTTTACTTGTGTGATTGTCCTACATTATGTCCAAATTACAATGTGGATGTAAAAAGCAGATAAAAAAAACAAAAAAAACTAGCCTCTTAATGCTGGGGATACCAAACAGAAGGCAGAGGGAGGATAAGAGGTCATGGTACAGGAACACCTTCTTGACCTCTGATGTACTACATAACCTATCAAAACAACTGGTTATTCAGACTAATTTTTTCTCACATCTTTCTTAAAAATAAATTACATCAAACAACATGAAATAGTTTTCGAAACTGAAGAGTTAGAGACAGAGGACAGAATTATATGTAAAAATTTAAACCTGAAGAATAAGACAAACTGTGAAGATAAGTAAGTGTTATCTTATTAATGAAAATGTCTGTGCATGACTATTAGCTTTGGCTCAGATGGTGCATTTCTGTAAGCTTGCTGCTGCTGCCGATCACACAAAGTGGAGCTTTCACAACGAGAAAAACAACATGCAGGAGCAACAAAAATGCCACAATATGAGTAAGGTCAACCCCAGTGCGTCACTGATGAACTTTTTCCCACAATGGTATGTTTCATGCTCAAACAGCCTGAAACTTTTTTTTTACACTGTTCGAGACACCCAAACTCAGCAGGAAGCTACCAAATGCTGGCAAAATACAGTCTGCATACCACATAAGAAGAAAAACAAATGAAGTTTTATTTGAATGTGAGTGACAATGTGGCTGTTTCTTCTTCCCTTTCCTTCTTGTTATAAAGACTGTGCTAAAATAAAAGTCAGAAAATGTTAACCACATGTATAAACTGTTAAAAGATAGGAAACAGTTGCTGAAGATTTGTTTGGACGTACTGTTTAAAAGGGTGCCTGTTAAAGTCGCAGTCGCTTGTCAGGTAGACTCTGGTGTCTTGGCCGTGTCACCATTTCTATTCTAAACCTCTGTGTTTTGCTTTAAGAAAAGGATTTAAAAAATACCCACCCAGGGGGATTTGCAGATGGTAGCCAGATTTACTTTTAGATGTTTTAAAAACTTTTAAGCAAGAACAAAATTCTGTCACTTCATATAACACACATAAAGGGTTTTCATCCAGGCATGACTTTGGCCCCACATTTACTAGAAACCACTCAGTAAATCATGCCCCTATAAATAGTGGTAGACAGTGAGCAGTGCCGGCTGTGCAGGCAGGTTACATTTTATCTGGGTCCACATTTTCTGATGACCTGATATGCAGCAATTCATCGCTATCGCACAAGATTGGGCATGTGTGACCTTTGGAGATCGGTGGCATCCAGCCCAAGTGTAAATACTACGAATGCTACTTCTCAAAAGTTCTTTCTGCTGACGCTAATTTGCAAGGTCGTAAAAAAATATTAAATTTTTACCAAGTACTAAAATTACAAATTAATAAAATGGGTGCTCACTTTGTGACCCAATCTTAGTGTTGTTTCAAGATATGAAAACAAAATGAGTTTTATTTTATTGGTACAGCATGTACCTGCAGCCTGTTTTTCTTTTCTTAAAGCTGTACTTCCTGCTGTCGACGTCAATCCAAGGTTTTGTTTACACTAAAGCACTGAAGGTTAGTAATATCAAAGCCTGAGTATGTGCCAGGGGACAAAGGTCATCTCAATCCAAGAGTTTTCTTTTAAACCGTCTCCAAGCTCTCATGTTCCAAGTAAAAATCATAAACCCAGTTAAGCTTCATACAGAGATGCTTGTTCACATTAATTATTTAAGTCTATTTGACACAGACGCCTACAACAGATATGGTGATTCCATCAGAAGTTAAGGTTTTAGTCTGTTCATTAAGCTGTGCACTTTTGCTCTCCTTTCTCTTTGAAAACTGATAAAATACTAATGTTGTGAAGTTTTACAATCAAGTCATACAATGACACAATAAACTGGCCAACCAAACCTGAGCCAGCTAAAATAAAACGATAAGATCCGATTACATTCATACCACGGATTTGCTGCATCACACTTTACTATAGCGTGTTGATTGAAAATGTCAGACTACAACTTCTTTTTTGGAGAGGTTTGGGTTACACATAACTGATTAACATAACTTATTCATTTATAAATATTTATGAACTTAAACATTTTTATCTTAACACTAAAAATTACACTATTTATATTAATAAAGAAGAGAAATGCTAGAACTGACTTTATGCCAACCACAGAAAGTTTGAATTACCGGAATAAAGCACCCTATATACCTCCTTGAGCAGAAATATGCAAAAAAGATAGCATAACAATTCTGAAGCAACACTTAATTACAGGTAAGTCCAAATTGTTTTAGACCCCTGACAAATTTAGATTATTAATTATTAAAATTTTTATTCAAACACAAAATTTGTTTCTGGCAGAAGACGAAATGGGTATTTATAAAAAGATAAACAAATGGAGAAAAAAATGGGGGTGGGAGAGGAAATAATGTTTGGTTTCTTTAAACTTTTATTTTTAAAATGGCATGTTCGAAATCTTCTATAGCCTTATTCTATAACCTTCTGAAATTTTGAAAATTTGTTTTTTCTGAAGGACTGCAAGTCTTTGAGGTTGGAAGGCCTCCCCGCCACTACCCTAATCTTTAGTTCCCCACATAGATTCTTTAGCAGATTCGGGACTCTGGCTAAGCCATTTCAATACTAATATTATTCCAGTCAAGAGGAAACATGCTGTTAATTTTAAAAGATTACTAGTTTAAGTCTCAGTCTGTGAGAAAATGAATAATTCTGGGCTTTTATGCTAATTCAGAGTGTTTTTGAAATTTTAATTATTAATTAATGGCTTTTTTTTATTATTATGAGGTATTGTTTTTATTATTTTATTATTTTGGGCCTCTGTGTAATAAAACACAGAGGCCCATTTCTCTTAGCTGCTCTCCAAAATGAGAAGCACAAAAGAGCATTCCATTCAATTACAAAGGACATGTGTTGATGTTCATAGAACAACAAACAGCCAAAAGAAAATAGCCACTAGTTTAAACTTGCATATGGTAACAGTCGTAAAAGCAATTACAGACTGCAAAACAACTGGATCTGTGACAAACAAGGCTGGACAAGGACCCAATGTAATCTTCTTATCACACGTACTGAAGAGGATGTAAAAGGAGAAAAAAGAAGCTCAATATCAGTCTATGCAACTGCAATAAAAAATGACTTTTTTTTACTGGGTCAGCACACTTGACATCCTTCATGCCCTCTGCACAAACTTTTTTTGACCACTAAGGAGCTTCAGAGTAACATCTACTCACCAGCTGGTAGATCTGAGAACAACAGGAAGGTTATACCTGATATGGACATGAGAGCTCGACGAGGAAAGGCTCGAAGCCTTGTAAGGGAACATCTGGTTTTATCATGGAATCAGTGCAGGCTCCTCTCATAAACACAACCTAACGCCTGAGCCCTGGAGCTCTGGCCAATAACAAGCATGTGAACACAAACCCCATCCATCAGGGCCAAGCACCAGCAGGAGGAGTTCACGGGGAAGTGGAGAGAGAAAGATAGAGGGAGAGAGGGAAACGGAGGGGAACAGCGAGAGAAGAGACCACAACAGAGGTGAGGTAAATCATTTACAAGCCAGTGAGCGACACAGGCTGCAGACAGCTTCTTGTTTTGCCTTCTCAGATGTCGCAATCTGCAAAGTTGCTACAAAAGTAGTATTAGGGAGCCTCACATTAGACACTTTCAGAGTTAAAGGTTAAACTCAAGGAGAATGGGATGCTCTAATTCATCTCAGAGTCAATCAGCCGGATAATTCAAGTTAAATCAAAACAAATAATCCGACAGGCAGAAAATATGATAATCGTTTCACCAAATTCGGTTCATTAGTCTGGATAAGTTCTCAGTGAGGAGCTGGTTGGCTGTTCTATAGTAACTGCAGACATGTTTCCGCTTGTTCTTCTTTGCTCTGTTGATCTTTATGCAAAGGTCTGGGTAGGATCACAGAAATAAAGGTCAGGATCACGGATGTCCTTCTCAAAGACGTCTCACAGGAAATTTAGCGTCGCCGGGTACATGTCTGTATAGTATCGGTAGGAATTTTAGACAGTGCAAAAAATTTACTACCACAAATAAAAAGCAATGAGATTAGATTATCAAGATAGAATGTTTTGGCAAATACGTTTGTTTTACAGTATTTTAACTTTCAGGTTCTTTCAGTGCATTTCCCATGATTTTTTTTTTGTATGTCTGCTGATATGCAAATGCAAAATTCCTGAAGACAGACCACATGAAACCCTATTTATTAATGTGCTTACATATATCAGTTTGCAAGAACAATGGCTAATCACCCAAAAAAGGATCCACGTATCTAGTTTTCCAGCATAACCAAACAACCAAATGCTCTCCCTTCTCCATGAATACACTACATCTGTTTTGTTTAGACATCCAAAAACATAAAAACTGTTTCCGCATTTCCGGCCTGTTATATGGGTGGGGTATTTTGGTATTTCACATCATGGAGCCTGCTGTGTTTGGTGCACACAGCATGAAGCGAGACTATCATCATGCAGTGAGGACAGTATGCTCTCAGAACGACCATAAAGAACATGCTGCTTTACTGACATTAAAATAAAAATAAAAAACAGTCCAAACAGTCTAATAACTTACAAGTTTTATGATAAAAAATGAGGAGGAAAATCCCAAATACAACATGGCCAAAGAGAAATTAATCTCTTATACACTTGGCAATATTCAGGATTTTACCAGTTTGATCACAACTGATAAAAGTAGCAAATATTTATATATTGCAGAGGTTATAAGTTGAGCTTCAAATTGAATAAAGAGAACAAACAGGAGTGAGAGACAAAACAAAGTTTATAATTTATTGCAAACTATGTTTTGACTCAGACAGGCTGTTTGTTAGCTCATTAAAGGTTTACCATAATTAGGTATCAACAAACCCAAAACAGAACTACAAGAGTCTAAAACAGGATTAAGTAGCGAGCAGCCTCACTGCTTTTGTTGATCACTTAGAAAATTTGTTCAGGCACAGTTGATGCGAGTGTTTCTATGAGGCTGGTGGGAATGTTGCTCCAAGATGATTTCATAAAAGACTTTAGTTTGGATCAGACCACTGTTTTTGTAAACTTCCATTGCCATCATCCCCAAATGTTTTTAGTGGGACTTAGATCAGGGGTATATAAAAAAAGACGGTCCAGAAGAGGGACATTATTCTCCTTGACTGTTAGAACAGTCATGATGAATTGCAGTATTGTGCTATTGAAAGACCCAGTTGAACTACAAAGACGAGGGACCTCAAACAAGACCAACATCTTCAAAAAGCCACTGGCAGTTAGATGTCTCTTCAGCCATCAGGACAGTCCACATTATTTTTCTCTCAGAAAAAAACTTCTTGGGTGTGCTGTGATGGTGCAGGGGTTAAGCACAACCCATATTTGGAGGCCTTAGTCCTCGATGCGGCCGTCACAGGTTCGATTCCCGGCCTGGCGACCTTTGCCGCATGTGTTCCCCTTCTCTCATTACCCTCTTTCCTGTCAATTCACTATCAAATAAAGGCCACTAGAGCCAATAAAACCTTTAAAAAAGAAAAAACTTCTTTCCCATTACAATGTCCTTTTTTTTACGCTAACTTGCAAAGTCCAAACAGGAATGTTTGAGGTTTTGTCAGCGATGAGGTTTCCGATGGAACTTTTTGCCCATTAAGTCCTTTTCTCACACATGCCATCTTGAGGTTATTGGACAGTAGTTGGTATCACATTAAGACCTTAATTTTGGTCAAGGATCAGCCTTTGTCTTCATGGACACTCTATTGCACAAGTGTCAAACTCCAGTCCTCAAGGGCCGGTGTCCTGCAGTTTTTAGATGTGCCACAGGTACAAAACACTGGAATGAAATGGCTTAATTACCTCCTCCTTGTGTAG
>CAEFZX010014775.1:0-11674 GCA_903066825.1 Alfaro cultratus | reverse complement strand
ATTTTTTTTATATAGATATATATATATATATATATATATATATATATATATATATATATATATATATATATATAGGTATATATATATAGGTATATATATATAGGTATATATATATATGCATAATAAATATTTAGCATTAATAAGATTCTGGGCAGCGGGGTCAACGTGGTGGCGCCACAGCCATCACAATTTCACATCAAACCCCCGCAATTCGATGATTGAAAAATATTTACTTCAAAATATAACCCACTGTAATCTTTTATTTCTTCTTCTTTTTTTGCGTGCATTCTCTGAGGCGGGGTTCTGGCACTGTGGACTGGTGGCGTGGTCGGCCTGTGGTGACTCTACCTCCCACTCCTGCTCCCACACACGCACGCACGCACACGCAAGCACGCACGCACAGAAACAGAGAAACATATGCACAAAGCCCGCTGAAACACAAGCTTTATCCGCGATGGAGAGGGGCTTTGGGTCTGTGGATTAGACGTTGTGCGCAGATAACATCGGCGCATATCAGAAATGTGAAATGGAGCACCTCGCGGCGCGGCGCGCGGGGGGAACATCAAAAAGCCGCAGCGGGCCTTTCTTGTGGGCGCGGTGAGTATTGTAAATTTGCGAACTGTAGTTCTGACCCACTTGATGTAACGGGAGAGTAAACACACTCAGTACAGCTGGAAGGTGGCAGGCGCTTGGAGTGAAACTGCCACGCCATGGGCCGCAGAATGACCCACCTCTTGACGCCTCTTACATGACAAAGAAGTGATGTTCTTTTGTCAACAACTGATAAAAAAAATATAAAAAATTACCCAGATTCCAGCAACTAATCAATCACAAAATCCATTTGTCCCTCTAAGTCTCGAGAGGAGCCCCTCTGCAGCCTCCTTCTCCTTTAATGAAGCAGCACCCAGGAGCGGTCACGATGAAGTCGCCCTGGTAATTATTAGACATTAATTGGGTTCAGGACCTTGTTCGTCTATGGGAAATGGGAAATCTGACCGCTAATCCAAGACATTTCTTTGAGGTCTTTTTTTTTTTTCTTTTTTCAGCGTTGTTAACATGCTGTCAGAAGCTGCAGCGCTGCAGCTACCGAGCGGGGAAATGGGAGAGGTTAGAGGGCAGCCGGTGTACAGGCACCAAAACCTGCAAGAGCAAAGTCTGAGCTGCAGAAATGTTTCCAACCAAAGCATTTTACACGTGAGAGTGCACGGGTTATGACGTCTCTTGATTCCTGGTGTATCACGAAACAAAGATCACGGGGTTTATATGGGAACGTGAGATATTTATGTAAATAGATAAAAATGGGTAAAACTGGAACTCCAATCTATAACCAGAAATATGATTACATTTGTTTTAATAAAGATAAAAAAACAAAATCAAAACACGAGTATACAATTAGCTGTCATTTCTTGTCAGATTTGCTTTTCTAACTGCTGCTCATTTCTGCTGCTCATATTTGTCGTTTTTCGTCAGAGTAGATCGGCCCAAACCAGGATCAGAGCCACAAATAGAAGAAGTAATTCAAAATATTAGAAACAAAAACATAAACAATTAAAAATGATAGATTTTTTTTTTTTTAAATGATTGTTTATCTCCACTATTAGTAATGAAATACGCAGCAACGAAGAAACCCATTTCAACAGGTTGGGTATGAGTATGAAAGAGGTTTGATCTCTGGCTGGCACGAAATGGAAGTCGGAAGGTACGAAATGGGGGATTTGAGCCCGAATCTCTCAAACACACCCCGTGGGCTGGACATATTGAACATTTTATTTATTTATTTATTTATTTATTTATTTTCGGTTTTATGTTTGCATAATCTCGTTGGGACACTTTTAGTGAAAACCGCGAAACGAATAAATAAGCAAATACGGAAGTGATGGGGAAGAAAGGGGTGAGGTCACAGGTCTTCCTGCTTCTATGTGGAAAATGATGCATCGCGTAATTTCGTCATAATTCAGAATGAAATGATTAATATTTGCAAAACGTAAACAGTTGAAAAAAAATCTGATTACGAAAGCTTTTTTCTTCTTCTTCTTCTTCCTCCTGAGCCATCATCGTTAATGTTGTTGCTTTTAATTAATCGCTCGTTAATGTCGCCATCCATTTCCCCGCTGATCAGAGGAGCGAGGAAACCCCTCGACAGCCCCCGCCAAACAAATGCACATTAAAATATCGCCGGGAGGCTTGAGTGAAAATTACCCCGACGTAGAAATGACCTTAATATGATGTAATCAATCACGCTGTCTGCTGGGACACTGGGAATCACAATGTTAATCTTTAGTTTGGAGTGGAGGGGGGGCGGGAGATGAATGGGGGGGGGGCTGTCATATTTTACTCAGCCAAAGAGCGCAACGTTTGTACGAATGCAGGGATATCGACTGTAAGGAACCTTAAAGTCACAAAATAATGTCGGGCAAGAGTCATTATTTATTTCAGCGGAAACGCGTGAAAGCTCTCACTATAAAAGCCTGATAGGCAGGTGTTAATGCTGCTTTTAAAGTGATGAATCCGGATCAGAAAGAGCTGCTTTAACACTTTATTTCATTTTGAATGAATAACAAAAATAAAAAATAAAAATAAATCTCATTTTGAGAATATGGCAAATGTAACAGAGCTCTCTTTCATCTTGAATACAGAAAAAGAATCATTTAATTGAAAGAAGCCTTCATGTTGTTGTTGTTGTTTTTCTTAAGGCTAAAACCTAAGTAGTGAAAAAAAATAAATAAAAATAAACACACACAATTATACTATTTTGGGAGTCAAATACTACTAAAGGATGCAGTTTCCGAAGTTAGTGAGAGCCAAAGTGTCGGAATGAGTCCAGCATATTGGAGATGTACTGTATTAGCACCAAGAACATGCGCAGCACTTGGCAGGCTGTACGAGGCCCATGCGGGCAGCATCAGGTGCCGAGGCCAGAGCATGTTATCATTAACAACTGTGGACAGACGGAACAGGCCGAGCCCACAAGTGTCCATTTCACACCAGCCTGGAAAGGCGGCTGCGGGATGGTCATCAGAAAACAGCGGTTCTCTGAGGCTTCTGGGGATATCTGCTTCTCAACTGTGAAACAGTCTGACCCCAGGTCTTTCATCTCCTCAAATATTTGAGTAGGGATGGCATCATAACCCAGTTGTAATTTTTTTTTTTTTTAGAAAGACCTAAGATAATGGCGCAGTTTTAAATTATAATAATAGTCTATGAGCCTTGCCACTGAAATATTACTACACTAATTTGAGACTCTATACTACAATTGTGTTTTAGTCAGTAGGTCTAAGCTTGGAATGCTTAAAAAGAGCATCCTTCTCAAATTTGTATTTTCAAAACCTTACAAAAAATATCTATTTTGATTTCCAAACACCTTTACTTTCTCCACATCACCTGGGAAGCAGCCATGATGCACTGTGGTGTGATTTGTTTGGAGTGATGTCATGTGAGTAGCTATAATGGTGCTTGAGGCAGCATTCACATACTCACAGTGGTGAAAATGCTCAAGGGGAGACTGAGGGCTTCGCCTGCATGGTGCTGAAGTACAAACACATTATGGTACAGCAGTGGCCGTCTAGTTTCTTTGGACAAATCCGCAATCAGCAGCATGTATCTGCATGCATTCTGTGTCAGTGTGGGATCTGCAACCTGTGGCTCTTCATCCTCTACATGACTGAAAATTAGATGGAAATTAGCAACAACTTTTGATGTAAAGATGATAGGAAAATACAGTTTTGGTATAGAAGGTGTATCTGTCATCCTCCTACATATCACATAGAAATTATTTGTTTCGCATTTTGTAATGTTTTGTGCTTTATTTGAATATTTATGGGACAGAACAATGCAAAGTACTGCATGATTACAGAGTGGAAGAAAGGACTGTGTCCTTCTGGTTTTATTTAATACAAACAAAAATCAGAATAGTGTGCATTCACATCTCAGCATCCTGAGTTCTGAGTCAATACACTGTAAAAAAAAAAAAGTTCACCACAATTACAGCTGCAAATCTTTAAGCGTATGTGTCTTACCGGTTTTGCATATTTAGAGGCTCAACATTTTCTTTGCAAAATAGGCCAAGCTCAGTCCGAATGGACGGGAAGCATCCGTGAAAAGCAATTTTTGAGTCTCGCCGTAGAATCTCATTTGGATTCGGGTATGGAAATTGGCAGGGAATGTGAGATTCCTTAGTCGTTTTGCTTGTAATCTCGTTGTTCCATGGGACGGCTCTCGTATGTTTTCTTCCTGCACTTAGTTCCATCTATTCTCTCTTCTAATCTCTCCAGCTTCCATGTTCTTGCTGAAGAAAAGCATCCCCACAGCATGATGCTACCATCACTGACAAAAAAGCCGTCCTGTGAGGCCAACACAAAATGTCTTTATTTGCCCAATGATTAAATTGGGCTATTTACCAATATGGAAGCACCTTAGTGTAGCTTGATGGTTTTTTTCTTTTTTTTTTAAGGGCCACAGAGTCAGGAGAGCTAAATATGGACACACAACATGTAAGATTTTCTTTTTCAATTAAATTAAAAAAAGATTATTTTACTCCCACTTCATCATTGTGCACTGGTTGGGATTATGTTATAGCAATAAAGCCCAATAAATTCACTGTAGGTTCTGGAGGTGACATAAAACACGGAAATGTAAAACTGCTTATTTATTTGAAACAATAAAAAAAAATGCAGCTTGTCTTATTCTATAGCAGAAAGTGAGTTTTATTCCTTCACTATAAAACTTTAATATTTCTTTGTTTTGCAAACTAATGCTACAAATATAAACAAACTGTTTATGGATAAACTCGGTAAGTTATTTTTATTTGTTCCTAAAGACACACTTTCTTAAACAGGAGGAACGTTGAAGCAGATGATGACCTGTGGGACCACAAGATGGTCTTACCGTTTACCCCCAACTGGGTCGGATTTTCAGCAATGTTTCCACTGTGAAGAAATCCAGGCCTGCGCTGTGAGAGACTTCAGCTTCAACAACTTCTTGCTAGAGCGAATCTATCCGTTCACACACACTCACATACCTACGCTGTCCGGTGCTCTTGCTGCTGAGTGGTGCTCCATATTGGGCTCTGAGGAAAACATTTTCAACTTAGCCTCTTTTCCCCACAGGAGTGGATGGCTTCCCAGCATGAGAAAAAAAAAAAAAAAAAAAAGTTAGAGCAAGCTGAACACTTAGACTATAAGCCTGACATTGTGGGGTAAACAAACCATAAAACAACAAACACTCCACAACCCAACAAAGACCAATAAAGGTTTCAACAACTGCAGCACAAACACTGAGCAGCAAACAAATCTGGCAGATCTTTTCTTTTCCTTTCCTCTCTCTATTTCCATCGAGATTATTCTCTCGTTGCCTCTTTAGGCTGCTGCCCAGCAGTGACCAACTGCATTATTTATTTGTTTATGTGTTTTCACCAAGTGTATATGTGTGTCTGCTGCAAAAAAGGCAAAAAAAAAAAAAAAAAAAGCAAATGCATGTTTTGCTGCGACTGACAGGATGATTAATAGGATCTCCACTAAGGGATGGGGGCGTAGCGACGATCACGGGAGGAGGTGGGGGTGGTGGTTGCCGGGTGGGATTTTCAGCAACACATCAAAAACAACAGTACTTCCCAGGGTTTGCCACCACTTCCTCTGTAGGTCCTTCCCCCCTCCCTCCCTGCACCCTCACATGAGCTGCTGCACAGAAAACACACAACCCTGGGGTGGCTCGACGAGGGGGGCGGGGGGAAGAAGAGTTAATGAAGAATGTCTTTAAGACATGCTCACCCAGAGTACCAACTGAATAATTAGTTGGCCTTCTGCAGGAACAGCAGAGTAAGAGAGAGGAATGAAGGGGGAGAGATTTGAGAAATACACAGGGAGGAATTTCAATGTGCATCAGAGCTGAGTGTTGTTTGTCGAAGGGGCACAGCAAGTGCTGAAGCGGCAGATAGCTCCATGCACAACCTGGACAAATATTGACGCTGGACATTTTTCAATTATGACAGCTCAAAAGAAAAGATATGCAAGCATTTCCAACAGAAAAGCGTTGCAGAGGGCGACGATGAAAATGAGAAGGAAACGGAGAGCGAGAAAATAAGTGGAAAACCACTGGTAAGAGGTAATAAAAAACAGAGGGAAGAAAACATACTCAACCTAAATTAAGTTGCACCAGTTACTGTACCTTACATGAAATAACTACATAATATTAAGCTTGGGATCGATCCCAGTCTCTAAGAGAGGTCTTATAGGGTGAATGAATAGTAGTCTGGTTTAGAGTGACTTGTTGAAAGACTGCCCTCCTGTGTCAAATGCACAAACACATGTTGTACAATAACCTTAATCTTGGTTGCTGTCTTTCAACTATTTTTGACCGTAGAAGTAAAAAGGCCTTTGTGACTGTATGACTTTTCAGACAAAATATCAGCATAAAATAAGGTGATGGAGTGGAGTTGTATTAATCAATGTTACCTCACAACAAACATGACTTCTGTCACCATCCAAAAACATCCACATTATGTTAACTGACCACTGTGAATTGCCGCATGACTGTGTTGCATATGTGCCTAATGACTTGCACATAATGCAACCTCTGAGGACAGTCAGCTGCTTCATCAGCAAAGTATTAAAAGGTGATTGAAAATGCATGGATTAAATCACACTAACAGAGGGTGGATGTGCAGTTTTTTTTTCTACTGCCAGGAAGGTTAGGGGATGCTAACAGCACATACAATAAGCACATTTTACATGAGTGTTTGTGTGTTGTGTGTGTTCCTATTTCTTAACCCTGAGAGAAACAACCAATTATGTTAACAGACCATCATTCTGCTCTCAAGCTCTTTTCCAAACAAAGCTGGATGTCAAATCTTGGAGAAAAATTAAATTACCACTGCATGGGACACCCACACGACTTCTGGAGTATCTCAGATCGAAATTTACTGACATCACACTGTTGCTATTTGCATGTTCTATCTCCTTTTCCTCAACTCCTATCCCAATCTTGTTTATTTAGAGCAGCAGTTGCTCAATCGGACGCCGCCGTGTCAATGTCAGTCTACGCATTGAGTCGACGCATTCCGTCACTGGAAGGCTTTCATTTAGCGGCGTGGTCTCTGTTAACATTGTTCTACAATAGAGCTCATCTGTGAGCCAAATGTGTCTCACTGTGCGGTGGGAAATATTGAGCCTCTCTGGAAGAACTAATAAAGTGTGTCTGACAAGCTGATCAAAGATACACACTGTCGTCACTTTTCATCTTCATAGGCTCACAAATGTCACGCGACACAGTAAACTGCTGGTCAACTTGTCGTTATGTGTCAAGGACTTTTTATTTTTTTTTTCCCTGTCTGCATGGTCACATCATGTTGGCACATCTCAGCTGTCAGAGTCCTGTCAAAAGTTTTGTTCTCCCATCTGTGTAGCTCAGTAGCCTCACTCAGTACAGCGCTTAAGTTTTGAATCGTAGATTTTTGTGTCATCTTGATCATCTTGATCGGTCTTGATCTCTGATCTCCATCCAAGTCTTTTGGACTTCTTACTGCTTGTTTACAACTCTTCTGTTCAGTCCTAGAGCTCTGACCATAGCAACACTTTGTGCGGTATGTGCTAAAAAGCTCACAGAAGTGAACAAGTGAACAAAAAGTTTGTTACGTCTAAGGAAACCATTGTGGTTTGTTGGAGCTGAGGTTGCGGGAGTTGCTGTGGCAGCATGGGGGAGCAGGGATGCTTTTAAGGGTGAGTACCAGAAGTAAGAGTTTTGCACATAGTTGAGCCTATTTTAAGTGCTAATTAATCTGCTAAAACTGCTAAATCTCAACAACCCCTTTTCCCGTGTTTATTGACAGGAAGTCAAGGTTTAAGTGAGCAGAAGGTGGTTGCTTTAGGAACCTCAGATTTTCATCTCTACATTTTTGAAGACGATTTGGTTCTGTTGGTGACTTGAAAGCTACTGAGGTCTAGTGGACTCTGAAAGGGTTTGGAGTTGAGCAAAAAGTGGCTGCAATAAGACATAACTCCTGTAAGTTTGAGGCTGTGGTTGTCAATTGGATACAGGTAGACTGCTCTCTCAATCTCAAGGGTCTGTCTTCCCCTCAAAAAGAGGAGTTAGTGTCCCTTTGTCTTGTTCGGTATAGATGGTGGGATAACTCCAGGATGCGCCGGAGTGTAAATCAGGAAAGGATATGCGTTTCACTCCTAAATCTGTTATGCTCTCAACCCATTCTCTGATAAATAAAGATGGAGACACACAGGTACATAGTGTAGTAAACTGACTTAATATACAGCACTTTGGAGGAAAATTCTAACTTCTGTTGAGAATTCTTAGAAATAATAAAAAAAAGATGATATCAACCCAAATCACTGATGTCAAAAGATTTTTATAGTCAACGGTGTCAATAACTTGTGGCAGCCCTATTTAAAATAAAGAGCTATCTAATTTCTGTTTGCTATGAACGAACCTCAACTTTACAGCAGTTACACAGTTAAAGCGGCAAAGACCATTAAGTTGTTTTTCACCACTCCATCTTGGAAAGCAAACCATGACAGCATGTGTGACTAGAAGAAAAAAAAACACACACACACACACATGGGGACAAAATGTTTTTTCATTAAGCTGGGTCCCTAAGAAAGTTTCCATGAGATGATGAGCAAGAGATTTCCCCCCTGCCCCAAATCTGAATAAATCCTTTCAGAACAGACTGCCTGGGATTTATCTTTCAGCTCTCAATGTAGACGAGTCAGCCTCATTATGTATACATTTTTTTTCCTCCCTCTTCCTTCATACTTGAGACTCACAGAGAAACTGCAAAATATTTAAAAGCAAAAAAAAAAAGAAAGAAAAATCAAAGCAATTCCAAAAAATGTGTTCACAGTGCTTGGCCGCTCTCGTTCCCGGCATGTGAGGTTTGTTGAATATACGTCCATTTGCATGTACTGGAAGACGGGTGGCGACGTGTTGGCATCGGTCATCATTTCCGTGTCGCTCACAGACAGGCCAGCTGCTCTGTTTCCTCGCATTTGCAACTGGTTGCTGTCTTGTTCCCCAGTGGGCTCTAACTGGCTGCCTGCCCACACAGAGAACTCAAGACTTTCCTTTAGAGTATGTGCAAGCTGAAAATCATTTTTATCTTTGTTTAATTCCTCTGACCATTGGGGTCAAGACAGATGAGACGCCATGTAAAGGTAATTGCGTATACATGTCTGTGGGGGTCAAGGGACAAGAGAGCTCTCTGCTCCTAGGTGAGCTTATCCAGGGGATCTGTTCTGCTTCAAGAGGGGAGAGGGTTCTGATAGGAATGGAGTGTGCCACACACTTGCAAGGAGACACGCACACGGCCCGGGACTTCGTCAACATTACCTACCGCTGAGTGTTTAAGCTCTCCCAGTCCAAAATCAGAGCTCCAAAAACAAACTCCACCGGCTCTTCTGATTGGTGCTGACAAATGAGCTTTGCAGCTCTCAGGTAACGTCTTCTGTGAAGGATCCGACAGTCCGTCACCTCGATTTCATATGAGACAGACGAGTGTATGTTACCTGTCAAAGCATATGCAGAAAGTCAGAACATCATGTTTGTTTCAGATCTTCAAAGACGAAAGAAATCCGCGACGGAACGAAGAAGCCGTCAAGAAGACAACAGAGAAACAAAAGAACCTTTTTTTGGGGGGGGGGAAGAGGCAAATCTACTTATTCAAGCTGGTTTGCCTCAGCTTTAGTTAATATGTACTTTGTTTCTTAGTAGACAGTGGGCAGGGGGCTGAGGAGGTCTTTATGCTGATCGCCACCATTTTGAGGTAGCAAAGCCAGTGGGAGTCGAACGGCAAAGCCTGTTGGATTATTATTTGAGTGTCAAAACGGTTGGAGAGGGAACGGCAGCAGAAAGCCGGTGATTAACATTCCTGCCACCTTGTTGACTGAATCTCCCAGACTAGGTTTCATCTACCTCTTGGGGCTTAGCGGCACTGCAATACATATTTTTAGAATTTAATATGACAGAGGAACACGTGGTAGTACATGGCTGTGGAGTGGAAAGAAAAGGATATGTTAGGACTTCTAATTTTGTTACAAATAAAAAAGATTTAAAAATATGATGTGAATATTTATTCTTCCCCACTGAGTCAATAGTCTAAGCATTTCACTCTGCAGGGACAGCTGCAAGGCTTTTAGTGGCATGTTTCTAATAGGACTGTACATCTAAGGATATTATTTTTCCCTTAATATGACAATGAACTTAATCCTAACATATGTGAACATCACTACAAGTCTTGCCGCTGTATACTCGCAGTGACATTACAGTTTGGACTACTCTGTTTTCATCTTTAAACCACTCCATCATAGATCTGGATGTATTTTAGGGTTCTTCTCCTGCTGGAAGGAAAACCTTTAACTCAGTTTCTGTTCTTTTAAAGTTTCCAACAGTTTTCAATACAATATTCTTATCAACTATAACCAGCTTCACATTTTTTGCTAAAAGAAAAAAAAATCTCCACAAGATAATACTTTCACTACCATGTTTCGCTCTGGGAATGTTGGGTTCAGGATTATGTGCACTGTTAGTTTTCCTCCATACATATTCATAGGGGCTTCCACATGTTTACTATTGCACTGTATAGTTGTCGTATTACAGGATGAATAGAAATGCATGCAGTTTTTTTTTTCACATTATTATAAGAATCACATCCACTTAACATTCTTCTTATATTTATAAGCATAGATTTCTTTGTGTTGGTAAATTATTCTGCAAATTCGCAATGAAATATATTGACTTTTGTAGTTGTAATGTTACAAAGAGAGAAAAAAAATCAAAAGGGGATGAATACTTTGCTGAGTACTGTGAAAAACAAGGCTGACCACCAAAGAGTAAAATAAAACCTCAGTCTTGTAGAGGTTTTGGAGCTTAAAAACTATGCAAATATGAAAGAAAGCATCTTGCCAATGCGTGATGTTTAACTCTATAAACAAGAGGGAGAAAAAAAAAAGTCAAAAATGGCTCTGAAGACCTTTTCCTACACAAAGCTTTGATTATTGAAGTCGGGATCAAGTACCACATGGATGAGTGCTCCCGATCCGTATTTTATCACAGAATAGAGAACGAGCAGAGAAAGAAGCAATCTAAACTGCTATCCTGAGTCCTGCACAGATACAGGATATGTGGAAAAAAGGAGCATATGAGATAGAGTTGTCAGCTCTCTTTACTCTTTCCTCCTTATTTTCAGTCATGAACAGAGGACCACACACTGAGCTGAGGGCAGGTCATCGGGGTGTATGAAGGAAATGGTTGGAGCAAGAAGGGATTTGTCTGCTGGACCCTTCCATGTCTGGTGATCCTTTATGCTACTGAACAGAAGGGCTGCAACACAAGGCCCTCATATTTCAGATGACTAGTATGATTTACAGTACAGGCAAAAAATACATTTAAGATCAAAACAGCGCTCTAAATTAAACTGCTACTTACTAATCTGACATAAATTCAACCCCTCAATACATACAGTACAGATCAAAAGTTTGGATACACCCTTCTAATTCAATGGGTTTTCTTTATTTTCATGACTATGAAAATTGTAGATTAGATTGTAGAAAAACCTGACAGGGCACACCTGTGAAGTGAAAACCATTTCAGGTGACTGACTACCTCTTGAAGCTCATCAAGGGAATGCAGAGTGTGTGCAAAGTAGTAATCACAGCAAAAGGTTGCTACTTTG
>CAEFZX010014770.1:0-11059 GCA_903066825.1 Alfaro cultratus | reverse complement strand
CACACACACACACACACACACACACACACACACACACACACACACACACACACACACACACACACACACACACACACTCACACACAGCTTGGTTCCTCAGACAGCTTGGTTCCACATTACCTCATCCTGCTTTGCGCTGTTTTTATCTGCATTAGTTCACACACTGAATAACTGCTCCCGTAGGACGGCTGCTTTTCAGTGCTCTCATTGGTTATTGTAAAGATGAAAACCTTACTCATCCAGAGTTCTCAGCTCCTTCAGTTTCACCTTATTCCAGCCAAAACAAACCCTGAAGTTGGCAGCGTAAGTACCTAAATTAAACAATGGTCAGATTCATCTAAAAAAAGCTAAATAAACCTTCATCCTCCTTCCACTTCCTGTCGTCTTCTTTGTCGTTTCCATCAGTAGTAACATCTAACTGTTGATCACATGACTCATGATACAAAAAAAGTGTTTCCATTGCAGTTTTGTGAAATACATCTATTTCAATATGGCTGGAAAAAAACACCTGAAGTTTTTTAATCTTTTATGGAAAAGCCAGTTCAAGCGAGCATAAAGACATTTTTACAGATTTTAGGAAATGATTTCACATTTTGTTGTTTCCATTAAGCATTTCTAATGCATTGCTTCAAAAGTTTCAGTTAATATTTAACTTCATTTCTAAACATGATGGTGTATTTGTGGTTTCTTGAGCTCTCAGTTGTAGATTTTAGGATTCAGATGTTAAAATGAACCACAGAAACAGTGAGTAATCTGTAGATAAATAAAGTTGTAATCTAATGGAATTAGGCTTATCTTAAGCTCTGTTTGAGGACTTTATGAACCTCCTCACCTCTTTTCTTGTACTCCATATTGAGCTTCCCTCCTGCAGCTCACACTTTATTAAACTTTCCCAAACTACTTTCTCACAGTCAATTCTTTTTTTTTTTTTTTTTTTAACTGTCAGATTTTCTTTCTTTTTTGTTAATCATGATCGATCACCTGGGGCCACAAAGAGGCCAGCGGTGTAAACCTACAAGGACATCAGCTGTTATGTTTGCTGATGTCATGGATAAGGACCAGAGCAGGAACAAACAGTTCTCCATCGGGTCGTTTATGACTCATAATGCTGCATATTGAACTTTAGCCAAGACCCACCTGCAGGTTCAGGTCTCTGAAACGACTCCCTGACCTCCACTTTGAACCTGAAGCTGCATTACTGCACAGGAAAGATGGGAATATGATTTCCTACAGTTTAGTTCATATTTATGTGCATAAATTATAACCAATTTACAGTTTTCTGTCTGTAAGTTTTAGACATTTGACTCTTTCCCAGGTTGGTAATAAAAATCTAAAACCTGACAATAAAAAGTGATTAATGGTAAATTTAAAATTAAAACATCGGTTTTCAGGTCTTAAAATGCTTTTTGTCACAATAGCTTAAACTTAAAGCAGGAGAAAACATTTAGTGGGCGGAGCAGAAGAAAGGCCTCAGTGACCCTCTAGCTGGTGAAGTAACAGTAATAACTGACACATAAAGACATGTTATCTTCATGTTCAGGTGCTGTGAATGAAAGGCTGGCCTGGGAGTGTTGACTGGTCCTCAGATTTGCCACACCTGCTTTTAGTCATTTGTTTTGCATGAGGCTTGGAGACTATAGAGTAGTAAAGGTCATGATGAAGTGGAGGTAAAGAGCGATTGTTGTTAGAAATGAACCTGCACTGGGTTGCTGTTAGTACTTGTGCTGTATTTGTTGCTCTTGGTCTGGACGTTTTGGAAAAGGGATTTTAATCTCGGTGGGTTTTTATTCTAGTAAAATAAAGGTTAAATATTTACGGTTGGAAGATCAAACCTGCTGTTTTAGCTCTAAAATCGTCTTTTGTTGGAGTGAGCGGAAAGCAGCTTTTGTCCTCACCAAGGTTTTTTTTTCCCATTGTACTTTTTATTTACTCTCCATTTTATTCCTCTTTACCGTCAGATTGAGTCATTTTGACCAAGTTTTCAGCTAAACAAATAGTGTCAAGTTATAAAGTCATCATAAGATCATTTATCAGCTTTTATTTTGCAGATGGTCAAAATATTTCAACATGTTGGTGCTGGTAATTTTGTCTGTTTTGGTTCCACTGGATGTTTTGTTCTGACCTTCAGTAAATTTGGAAAATTATGTCCCACATTAATAACCAAACACTCAGAGGTCTGCCATCACATTAGATGATTGAAAAACAACACAAACAAATCCTGAATAAGATTTGATCATCTTAATGGTTGATTAAATGTATCCAAATCCTGACATAAACATGGCTGTCAGCCTGTTTACAGCCTATTGAAAAGGACGTACATGAATACTTCAGATCCCTTCTAAAGACACTTTAGGTAACTCCCTATTTTAATAGTTCAAACTGGTGGTGGGACTTTAATCAAGTTAGTTACAGGGTCTGTAATTCATTAGTCACATTTTAATCAAACTATTTATCGACAATAAGCAACATTTTCAATTCAAAGACCATTTAAGTGGCTACATTATTGAATAAATAGACAAATAAACTCAACATCAAAGGTATTTATAGTTTTTAATCCATTATTTATTTTATTAAACCATCAGATGCGAGCAAAGTGTTATTCTTGCTCTCATCCTTTAGAACTGTGGATGCTAACGTTAGCGTTAGCATCTGTGCTGCTGCTACATGTTTAGCATTCAGATTCTATTTTAAGCCTGAATAGTTTTGCTAATATGCTAACTGCGTTTAGCACAACTTGAACACAACGATAGAGTTTCCATTTTCCAATCAAATCATTTTAGAAGCAGAAATGAACCCCAGCGAGCCGAGAGAAGCAGCTTCATTGTGCATCACTGTCACTTGTGCGTCAGATTTACGGGCGTACCAGAAACATGACAATACAAATATTTAAAAATAAAAATATTTGAAGTATTGCGCTGAGATTTTTTAACACGTTAAAATCTGTAATAAATTAATCAAAGTTAAGGCATTCAAGTTCAAACATCAAACATACTTTAATATGCCTTAATACACACAAAGGAAACCATATCAGCACTAGCAGAAAGTAACGTCTACAGTTTATCTTCTCCCTGGGAGTTTCAGCCAATCAGTGCCAAGGAAAATGAGTGGAGCTCCTGAATTAGCTGGAAGACATTTTAAATATCCAAAATAAAAAAACAACATAAAAAGCAAATTAAATGAATTTAAAAATTTCTTAAAACAAAATTGTTCTTCAAGAAAAAGGTCTCGTTCAGACCAAAGCACCAGACTGAAGGCTTTTATCTTCCAGTTTTTAGTATAAAAAGAGAAAAAAGAAAATAAATCAATAAATAATGCAAATGGAAATTACTGAGCTTGTTTTATATCATGTGATTTTGACGTAAAGGTTGTCAGGTGATTACTGCAACATAAAGGCAGGAATTATTGACCTTTTGCTTTAAAATGTAATGTAAATATATTGAACATTTGGCCACTGGGTGCTGAAGGGTCTCCTGCTGTGTGTGAATAATTGACAAAGGTTAGACTATTTTAAAAAAAATTCCTACTGGCTTTCTGTGTTCAAATCTCACAGACTGATGCGACTTTATTCTGGATTAAAACATGAGCTGGTTTTACTGGAGCGCCTGTGTTTCTGCTCCCAGTAAACAGCGGAGTGGCTGCATGGCTGGTGCCAGTCCTGTGCACGTGTTGCAGTGAAAACATGACCTCAGCTGATGATCACGCTCTCACAGTTAGCCGCATGTCGAACAGTAAGTCATGTTTCAGTTGCTGTGATGAGCTGGAAGCAGCAGAGGAATGTGGATGTTTTTATTTTCTGTGCTGCTGGTTGATGTAATAATAAATCATTACAGCCAGTGAACATCTGCTCATGTTTTCCTCTTGATGTCTCAGTGGCTTTCAGGTGACAAATCCTCTGCAGGAGCTGTAACCCTAATCAGCTTAGACATATAACACAGATTATTCTAATTTTTTGCACTTTAAGTTTCAGTTGATGCAGATTAAAAGCGTTTAGATCAGGAGCCAATAGTGTGGTGTGTCTGGGTTTGGTTAGCTTAGAAAAACCCTTCGCATGTTGCATTTGTTACATTTTTACCTGGACAAACTTGATCCAACGGCGTAAATAAAAGCCACCAAAACGTCCGAAGCATGTCAGAGTTCAACTCTGTTAACGAGGTCAGAGTGGAAACAAGTCTTACGCTGCACCAGATTACCAGGACGACAGTCTGTCGGTTTGAGCTTCAAATGACTCAAATTTGAAGTCATTTTTTTTTATCCAAAAAAAAAGAAAAAAGTACTATGAATAAACTTAATAAAAGTATAAAGATGGAAAATAAAAAAACATAGGACATACATTAAAAATAAATGAAAATGTTGTAATAAACAATGTGAAAACTTCACGAAACGCTTTTTAAACTTCCTAAAATAGCTGAAGATTATTTTCAACCTTTTATGCTTTAAGTTGACAGGAAAATTTACACTGGAGCAAAATCTTTCTTATGTATTGTGGCTACTTTATGATCATTTTGATGAATTATTAACTTTTATCTCTAGTGTGTGGATTCTTCATATCTCCCTTTAAATTGCTGTAGCATAGTGGGTTTTTTTCACTTGCAGCCATCTGAAGCTTTATAGAGTTTAAATATTAGCAGAAGATGTGATGGACTATGATTAGTTCAAAACTGTGATTAGACTGTCAACACAGTCCAAAGAATTAGGAATATAATCTAAATATCAAGAGAAGTAATGTGTAGAAAGATGATGTTTGGATAAATTAGTGTTTTTGTCCGGATTTTTTTTATTTTCCCACCTGTTCTGCTTTCATAGGGGATGAAAGGAAGGAGGGGACGGTTGGATGGATTAACGGTGCTGCATTGTTGCTGCAGTCACACATTCCAGCTGGTTGAACTGGGCCAACACTCTGTACCAGTACATCAGCTTCCTTAACCTCCAGTCTGGCCTCTGTCACCCACTAAATTCATTATTTCCTCATATTTTTGTGCAACATCCCTCTGAACAGTTTCCCCTGCTCCGGTCCGCAGTGATAAACTTTGGGATTTACTTGGAAATGTGGCGCCATCTAGAGGTCAAATGGTGTATTTTCATCAATACTCAAACACCCTCTTGGGAAAAAAAAATTCCCTCATATTTTTCTGTCTTGAGAGGAATCGCTTGCTGTTTCTGGTGTTTCTGCTTTGAAAGCAGCATCTTTGTGTTAAATCCACAGGGTCGAGTGGAGGTGGAGGCCGGAAACGAGAACATGAAGTTTGAAGCCGGAGCTTTTTCGTATTATGGCGTCATGGCGCTCAGTGCTTCCACTCTGGGTGAGTCCACAAACCTCATCTGCTTTCATCTGACAACCGGTTACTGACCCACTTAAAGTACATCTGAGAGAGTTATTTAAAAAATGTCTCTCTACTGCCACCCTGTGGCCACATGAAAGAGTTCAATTTTTAAAATTTCATCAACTCTTTTTTATTTGGTGCAGCTGCACCAAATGAAAAAGATGCTAAAAAGTGTTTTAAAAGAAAAAGCTAGAACAGAAATTTAAAGGCATTAATGTTCTGATTTCCTCACTTCCATATTTTCCTATAATACACAGTTATTCTCTGTTTCAGGAGCTTTATAAGGGGAAAAAAAGCCAAAGATGAAGAATTATTTTAGTTTTTGTTTTGTCAGCATCTACATCAGGGGTGTCTAAACTTTTTCTCATGTTGGGTCAAAAGTTCTTCCATGCCAAGAAAAACAAAAAGTAAAATAAAATCAAGCAAATAATGTAGCCTAATTTGTTTTTGGGGTATTTTCATTGTAAATCCAAACATTTAAAAAGTTTTTGCACATTTGCTTTATTAAATGAAAGGCGTCTAGTTTTCAATTTCTTTTGGGGTCAATTGAACAAATGTTTTAAAAACCGGATTTGGGTCACTATCCTTCAAAGATGTTTGCTAATTTAACCAAGTTTATTGAATTTAATAAAAGCTGATTTGGATGCAGCAAAGTCAGATTTGATTTATTCTTGAACTGCAGCTGTGGGCCACAAATGGCCCCCGCGCCACACTTTGGACACCCCTGATCTACACCCAGGCTTTTATTCCAGCTCTGCAGCAGCAGCATCATGCTGTGGGCTCTCTGGGTTTCCGTGGGATCAGCAGAGCGTCTCCAGGGTTCTGCATGTCCCCCTGACCTTTGACCTCCCCTTTCACCCCCCCTCTCTGCTATCCTCTCAGTGGCCGCGCCGCGCCCTCGCCTCCTCTCCTTTAAGAGGTTTTCTCTGTTCTCTCGGTTGCCAGGTAAAAGCCGGCATGTCTGGGTGGCCTAATACCGAGCTCAGGTTGGGTGGGGGGTCAAAGGGCACAAAGTCGGTAGAAAGACCTGATTGTTGTCATTTCTTTAGGTTTTAACCCATAAAGTCTGTAGAAAAAGCTGATTATTGTCACTTCTTTTAGATTTTAACCCACAGTTCCTGCTCTGTCTCTCATGCGACTGACTGTAGGTTTAATCTTTAAGGATTGCATAAAAGCTGCATTTTGGCAAACAGTTATTTGTCCTGTAACAGTGATTATACTTTCTAACAAGTCACCTTAATTGAAGGTTTTATGGTTTTAGGATTCAAATAAAATAAAACAATATATTTTACAAAATTTAAACCATAATTCTGAAGCCGTGGGTTGGAAAAACAAACATCGCTCTTCAGAAGATCCGTGTCAATGTTTAAAGATTTCTCTCAAAAACTCAAAATCTAGGATGAAAATCTATGCTAAGAAGAGTTTTATCTCATTAATGCAACAAGAAAGAGAGGTAAACTAAACTCAGAAATCCAAACTAATATCAGTTAAATTATTATTTTATATTTAAGGCTGTTAAACCCATCAAATCAGCTTCAGGATTTAGTTGCACTACAAAAACACAGAATCTTATTTCTGGTCTAGTTTCTAGTGCAGATATCTTGGTACACTTGAAGTAAAACTTAACTAACTTGCAAGTAACTTTTCAGGAAGATAAAGGAGTTTAAATTAATAATTTCTTAATATTGATGGGAAAAAAATGACTATGTAGTTCCTCTGGCAGAACATTGAACTTATAACAAAACATTTTTCCCTTGTTATAAGTGACATAACCTGTCAGTGGAACCAGAACTTTTTCATCAATATTGAGGAATTAATAATTTCAAATGAGTTCCTATTTGTTGCTGAGAAGCCACTTTTAAGGTGGTACACCTGAAATAAGACAAAACAAAATATTTGCAGGAGAAATTAGACCAAAATCGCTTTGTAAGATTTAGTGTTTTTGCAGTGTAGTAGGTGGTAGTATGGAGCTTTTCTTTAAGCAAAAATTAACGCCTAGTTGCTCAAGAGAAGCAACTTTGTGTCCATCACATTTGTTGCTTGTAGATGTTGGTTGTGCATCGGATTTATGGATGTACCAGAAACGTACCAATACAAAGGTTCCCACTGTTTAAAAAAAAAAAAATGTAATTGTACTAAAGGTTTTAGCATGTTAAAATCTATGTAATTAATTAATAAAAACTGCCACAGTAAAGTCCTGACACTCGTCTGAACGCAGTGAGCGGTTATTGCTGCCCACCAATCTGAACTCCATCATTCTGCAGTGAGAAAGATGATTTAGAAATAATAACACAATTAATTGTCCTTCATGGACAATTCATGGAGTGGACGTCCCAAACATTTACCAACACAAACACAAGAGCACCACCTCACTTTACAACACTTAAAAACCAACTGTAGTGTGTGTGAGAATAATTCAGCCTCTGATATGAAACCTGTTTGAAACTGAACTATTCAGTAGATTAGCGCTTCACATGAAGAGTTCCTCAGTTTGCAGGACTGTTGGTCAAATTGTTTGCCAAAATATCAGCTTGTTTTAGAGGGACGACATGATGACTGATTTGCTCCAGGAATAAAACCGTCGAGCCGCTTCTAGATGGATCTTCTTCTAGTCGACTCATTATTTCTCTGTGAATGAAGCATCAACATGTTTGTTTCATTTATTCATTTAATGATAGTTTAGATACTTTCAGGACTGCTGCTGTAGGATTTAGTTTTTGTCTCTAAAGCTCCACCCAGTTCCAAATGTATTCCCACATAAATGTTGTAGTTATGAAAGAAGATGGTTTGTTGAAAGGTTTTTATTTGGAATTGGGTCAGTTCTGCGATCCGCTCCATTTTAAAAACACTAACTCAAACAGAAACTAGTTTCCTGATGTTATTGACTGTAATATGTAGAGATCCAGTTGGAGATTTTTCAGCAGGTTTTAACACCAGATGGGCTGGAAACGAGAGCAAAAATGACAAAATAACATCAGAAATGTTTTTCTTTCCTTTCTAATCCATGATTCTGTTTGCTAAATGTCACTGTTCAACTTTAGGTACATACCAAGGTTAAATATAATATACATTTTTAAAAATGTTTCTAAAAAATAGTTAATTTGTCAAAAAGAATTTGGGGAAAATATAATTTTTTTCCCACCAATAAATCAAAGATTTTGTTTAATTTCATATTTCCTGAGATGAAATACAAAACTTTTTTTCTTATTGATTTGGTTTTTCAGAACTCAGAGAAGTCTTCACCTGTATTATAGTTCTTTTTTTTATTTATCTTTCATTTTTATAAAATACATTTTAAAAGTTTTTTTTTTGTTGTTGTTTTTAAAGCTAAATCATCCAATGCAGTAAAACATCTGGAACAAATCTGAATTTGTACCTTTAATAAATTTTATAATAATCAATAACAGAAATTAGTAATAATGTCAAATTTTTACTAAAAAAAGTTTTTTTTTTTACTCAAACCTTTTTTAAATAACTAGTAGTTATTTTTATTTCTATTTTATTGTGTTTTTAAAGATCAAATAAAAATGCTACTTATTAATTTTTCTGCTAATTAACATAAATATTTTAAAATCACAAGCGGCCTTTTAAATTTAAATTGCTGGTTAAATTGATCTTGAATTGAACTTTACATTTTTATTATGCCTGTTTTAATTAAAAAATAATAATTTTTCAAGATAAGTTCTTAGTATTTTTAAGCATTTTCAAGAAAATTAGAAAGAAAACCTTCCAGCCTTCCCTTATTAAAATAAACATCCATGATGATTTTTGTCACTTTTACTCTCTAAAAGGGAGGCTAATTTAAAACTGCTAAAGAGAATATATATGATTTTTCTGTCATTACTTTGAGTTATAAATCAGTTTCCTGATTTTAAACAGAAAGAAAAATCTCCTGTTGGATTACCAAAATCTCCTCTCTCTTAGATGAGTTTGCTAATCCAGTCTAATCTAACCTCTAACTGTGAAACTAGCTGTGGAAAACCGGGATGAACGTCCAGGTTCATTCCTGGGAAACTAACGCGTTGACGTGTCCAGGTAAAACAGTTTCCTATGACTCACTGAGGCCCCCTGCTGGACGACTCACACCAACCGGTAATCATCATGATAATGCACTGGGTGAACGGACATGCGTGAGTGTGGGTGTGTGTGTGTGGGTGGGCGTGTGTGTGCGTGTGTGTTGTGTGTGTGTGTGTGTGTGTGTGTGTAAAAGACACATTTAGGAGAATTGGTTTCAAGCATCATTCAGATAGAAACTGTGATTTCTGATGTTTATAAAAGCAAACGGAAATTTTTCTGTGACATTTTGTTCTTGAATCAATCTATAAATTAAACCGTTTGTTACCCAATATTCCAATAAAATATTATTAGCGATTCATTTGAGTCATTTTCTATAGAAACATACTGACTTAAATTAAAAATAAGGAAAATCATTGGTTATGATTTTCCTTATTTTTAATTTATTTCAACTAATCTGTTTAGACTCTAATGGTTGATTGAATGAATAAGTTGTTTTCATTTAGTCATCTCCGCTTACAAATCTACATGCATATTGCCACTCCTGGTAAAGATGTATAAAAAGCCATAAAATAAGATTATGGTTTATTGCAGCAGCTGAAAAAATTGGGAAACTCTGTGTTTAATTTAGGTGCTTCAAAATGTTTCATGCTAATAAGTAATAATCTTATAATCTATTTCAAATAAATCAAACTATAGAAAATGTTCAAAAGTAATCAGCATTTCTTTGAATTTGTAATGACTCTAAAGTCACAGTCATGTTGTCTCTAAAGCTCACAATATGGCTGAAATGCTGCAGCTAACAGTAGCACAGTGTGGCAAACTGGATTTAAACATGAGTTTTGGTTAGCAGCAACTGCATGTTGACTTTCCTGAATGGTAATGTAAAATATCTGCACTTACAATTTAAGATATCTTCAAAAGGACATTTTTATTTATCTGAATTAAGAAATAGCACATAAATCTCCCTCGTGATGCTGCTGCTCTGTCCAAACAGTCGGTGGCTGTGATGGTTCTGGCTGTTCTGGACAAAATGGTCAGAAAATGCCACAACACGAAAGATATCTGAACTAGAAAAGTCATCCGGATTAAAAAATGTTCAAGAAATCTCCATCTTTCATCTTACAAGTAATTTTGACTCGTCAAAAACACACTTCTAGAAATCGTCTAGTTAGATTTTAATTTAGACAAATTCCTTTTAAGTTAGTTTTATCAGCGAGATGAAGGAGCTTTTTTTAAGTAAATCATTTCTCAGAATTGATAAAAAAGTTCTAGCTCTACTGGCAGATTGTTTGACTGATAACATGGGGAAATTTTGACGTTGTAACTACAACTTTTTCATCAACATTGAGGAATTATTAACTTAAAATAAGTGCCTACATCTGCTGAAAGGTTAGTTTTGTCTTATTTCTCGTGTGTTTGCTTTCAAAATATCTTCAATATAATTTGCACCAGTCAAATCTTGTACATCTCATATCTAAATAAAAACCTGATGGGTTCTGGCAGGAAGCTACGCTCCTATTCCAGGAAGTCTGCTTAAATGCTAGCTTAGCGTGTGTAAAACTAGCTTAGCATGTAGAGCCAGCTTAGCGTGTGTAAAACTAGCTTAGCGTGTGCAGAGCCAGCTTAGCATGTGTAGAGCCAGCTTAGCATGTGTAGAGCCAGCTTAGCGTGTGTAAAACTAGCTTAGCGTGTGTAGAGCCAGCTTAGCGTGTGTAAAACTA
>CAEFZX010014764.1:0-11461 GCA_903066825.1 Alfaro cultratus | reverse complement strand
CAGCTCCATCTAATGGATGCATAATGTAACTCCAGCCTCTACTGTAGCGTCTATTCTATGCGCCTTATAATGCGGTGTGCCTTATATATGAAAAAAGTTTTAAAAAAGGCCATTTATTGAAGGTGCGCCTTATAATCCGGTGCACCTTATAGTGCGGAAAATACGGTAGTTGAAGCATATGTTTGAACACACAAAAGTGTCAGATGTTCGGACTTGATGCTTGTGCATGTGTAAAACGCACGTGCAAAATTTCTGTATGTAAACAACAGCATGCAAGGTGTCTATATTTATAAATCTGATTAAGTCAGTGTCTCACCAGCTATGAACCTAACTGGACGTCCCTGGAATCAGGGATGGAAATTTAACATGTTCTCCATTGGCCACAGTGGCTGGTGAAGAAAACTTTTTATTGACTTTTTTCCCAGCCCCTATTTTTTTCTTCGTGTTGTCTTCCATTCTTAAAATTACTTTGATCACATCATAATGTGTTGCTTTTTTAGATATTCATAGCCATGTTGTCAGGGAGTTTCAAAATATATTTAATGCTCATTATTGTAAGAGGGGGAAAATAATTTTCATAGATCTTAACATAAATATACATTTTCCTTCAGTGAATTTGTCACAAAGTACAATATAAGCACAATAATAATCAATGCTTGGATTATGCTTGGATTGTATACACTTTGATTTGTGGTTGGGATTTGTAGCTCTATTGTATATACAACCACAAACCATGGGATAGTTTTTTTTTGTTTTTTTTTAGGCACATCATTGAAAATATTGTAACAAAAGATTCCAACTTCTCCTCTTTTACAATTTTACTGCAAGAACAAAAGTAAGTGTTTCTTTTATGGAAAAATATGTTGTTAATGGCCCATCTGGGAACGTGCATTGCAAACCAGCTAAGGCTATAAATGTTATAGTGTTCATAATTTGTTTTTACCAACACTTGTCCCCATTCAAATAAACAATAAAGGACGAAAGCATGGTTTACTTTTTTGATCACATTAGAAATTCAATGACACTTGTTCAAAAACGTATAAAATAAATGAAAAATAACGGTTAGTCATGATGTTGTTAGGTTTCCATCTCAGGATGGACCATTGTCAGTTTTATACAGTGGTGAAATGATAGGCTGGACAATGAGCTTTTTTCAAATAGTTTAAAGACGGTTCAATTTATTCACAAATGTATTTGCAAACTGTTTGTATATTGTCTTAGCTAACATTTTTTCTGTAGATCCTGAAATAAAGCACAAGAACTTACCAATGCATTGTGGTAGTTCAGAATCATATTCGCCAGTTAAAGTACACCTAATGGTTTCATTCCCAAACAAGGTGTATCCTGTGTTACATGTGAAATGTATAGTTTGTCGATATTCTGGTTCAAGGTCACTATTCCAAGAATCTTCTCCATTTTCCACTTTGGTCGGTTTGGAACAAGAAACAACTGCAAATATTAGCAAAAGAAAAAGAAAATTGCTGTTTCAGGTACAAAATACTTTAGTTGAAAAAAAGAGAGAATAATTTAAACTGAACACTTACTGACACAATTTGCAGTTCCAAGCCATCCTGAGGCCAAGCACTGTTTGAAGCTCGATCCATTGATCCAGTAACTGCATAAAGTCAAAAGAAGTCATAAACACTGATAAAATCTGTTCGACCATAAGAAGATTTCAGCTGGTGAATAACATTTAATAATTCAAGATTATGCTACTAATTTTACATTTTCTATTTACTCTTTCACACAGAGTCATAGTTTGCTGACAGGATGCAAACAACCCAACCTTTAAGGAGGTAGTAGGCTATATTTCTTCTCAAAATACCGATGGATATAAAATCTTTTTTATAAAAGAGAAACTTTTGTTTTGCTTTAAAGTAAAATTTCACAGAATATATGCACATCTCTCCATGGTGCCTATGTTGCACCCTTGAAAATAGGGAGAAAGAATCAGGAAAGTTATGTTAATTTGCTTCTCTCATGAAGCATTTTAATGGAGTGAGACATAAACATAATGCATGCTGCTCAATGTCATAAAGTGGAGGAAAACAAACTAATTAATAAAGCAATTAATTTATTAATTAGTTTATAAATTTATAAACTGGCAAATAAAGAATATATTTTTATATATTTCTGCAAAATAAAATGATTCAAGGTAGGTTTTTCAATTACTTTGAATTGTTTAACAAAGTGCAGTGTGAAAGCGAGCCACACCAGCTAATTTTGGTCCCCAGTTGAACTGAGTACAGCGAACTATCGGGTGTGAAAAAATTGTTTTAGAGTTCTTGTAAGTCAAGGCATACACTTGATTTTCTGAGGTAAAACAATGACATTGAAGCAGATAATCTAATTTAAATATTTGGAATCATACATACCCTTCTTCGCAAGTTACTGTAACCATTGCACCAAATAGAGTACCCTGGCTGGTGTCAAATAACATGTGTGGCTGTGCTTCAGGGAGACCACAGTCATTCTCTTTGATATAAAAGTCCAACAAAAATAAAAAAGAACAGACATCAGTGTTGGACTCCATAAATCAAAAATGACCATGCAAATCGTGTTGGATAACTGTGTTTGTTAGATATAAAATTTAAGTTAGACAGGACTCACTCCTGCAGATTATATCTGGCTCGGTCCACTTCCCATCGTCGCATTTCATGTTCCCAGTGCCATTTACTTTTTCATATCCAACTATGCACTCATATGTGACCACAGTACCATTAGGGAATTTATTTTTTAGGAGGGATTCCTCTGTGAGAACTGTGTGCTCTACATGTTGAGGTACGGGACAATCAGCTAGGAGGACAAAAGAATGAAGAAAAATGACACATAAAAGCAAAACTGTTATTGTGATTGTGGTTATTTTAAAATGATTCTACAAAATATGTTTAAAAAACAAATTAATTAAAGCATAAGTTTGAACACACAAAAGTGTCAGATGTTCGGATTTGACGCTTGTGCATGTGTAAAACGCGTGTGAGAATTTCTGTATGTAAACAACAGCATGCAAGGTGTCTATATTTATAAATCTGATTAAGTCAGTGTCTCACCAGCTATGAACCTAACTGTTGAAAGTTGAAAAATATGTTAGCTGAAGTGGGGCTGGAGGATATGAGGAAAATCTAATGTCCTGATATATTTTTTGCTATACTGTACAGTGATCGCTCGCTATATCGCGGTTCACCTTTCGCGGTCTCGCTGCTTCGCGGATTTTTTTGTGCAGTTTTTTTTTCCCACAGTGCATTGTATTCTTCGGCCTGATTGGCTAAACAATCTCTGCGCTTCTTCTCTACGTGTGCGCCAATAACGTTATGGTATTTAAATACATTGAACCCTCGCTATATCGCGGTTCACCTTTCTCTCGCTGCTTCACGAATTTGCATCGTGCATTGTGTTCTGAATTCTGAATGGCTAAACAGTCTTTCCGCTTCTACTCTACTTGTGTGTCAATAACGTTGCGGTTTAATATGTACACGTACGTAAAACAGCTTGCCAAATTAAAGTTTGCAAACATAATCGATGGTGGCATGTCGGTTTATAAGAATCTTTTTGCCCAGAAGAATAAAGAGCGACAACAACAACCGATAACTTTGTTCTTCGCTCGAAAAACAGCTACAGAGCGGAGTCAGGATGCAGCGGCTCAGTCAGAAGAGAAGTGAAATACACAAGAGTCACTATTTGTCCTGATGTACTTTGTATTTTTTTTATTATCATAATCATTTGTCAGTTTCTCCCGTTCTAATCCAATGACTCGGGTTTGAAGTCTTCAGTTGTGAAAAAAAAAAAAAAAAAAAGGTTTCTACTTCGCGGATTCCACCTATTGCGGGTTCTTTTTGGAACGTAACCCCCGCAAAAAACGAGGGATCACTGTATCACAATACACGATATATATATCACAACATTCTTAAATGAGCAGCAATGTTCTTTTAAACTATAGATCCCTTGCAGCATGATGTCACCCACACACGTTCCCGCCCCCATTTCACTGCTAGACTTAAATGTAAGCTCATGTAAAAACGGATTCAGTATTTTGCTATGAATTGTCTACACTATGACTAGATAACAAGGTGAGAAAAAAGTTTCCCTCTCCCTCGAAAAGAATAACGAGGGAGAGGGAAGTAGGTCAATTATGCTTGACTTTGACAAACTTAACAAACAGATGTGCTGTGGAATAAGGTGTGTTTTGGACAGATCATCAGTAAAGCAGGTCTTTAAATTAGCTAATCAACCACCACTGTGTTAGCGTGGCAAATAGCAGTGGTGGCTAATCTACCACAGTGATCACTTATTAATAAAAGCAAAGTACACATCATGCCTAAAAACCCAAAATTGTAACGAACTGAATGTTCTGTTCAATGTGGCGGTAATGTTTGAGTGTTTTGGTGCTGAATCCTCATACATAAAGTTGCGTTGTTGTCAGTTGCTACGGAAACTAGTCTGCGTGTATAGTAGAGCCGACACGAGCAACAACAACAAAAAAAGAATGAGTAGTTTTGAGTTATTTTCCCATTGCGCAGCACTAAATGAGTTATACCTACGTCTCCAGGTTTCACTTTAGCGGACTAGTTCTACCGCGGCAGCGCGGCTATGAACGGCATGTAAAAGAATAGTCTCATTAGGTGGTGAAATAAATTTGTCGTACAACCTTTTGTGGCAATAGTTTTATGACATGTTTCGCAAATTACCTCATTTTGTTCGACATCCTCCATATAAAATACAAACCACTGCCAAATTATTTCTTCAGCGCTGTTTCTCTTCGGAAGTAGACAGTTCATCTGATTCCTCTTCAGTTACCGTCTCATTCACGGATCGCCTCAAACTTTCGTTGCCACCATGTTGTTTGTTTTCTCCACGTAGTGTGATTGGTAGAAAAATTTCAGGTTGGGAGGGGGAAGGAACTAGTGATGCATTCATGGGGTTTCGGATAAACCATATTCACAGTGAATTTGACGGCGAAAGGTTATTATTTGAACAATTTATACTCGATAGTTGCGATATAGCCATTTTAACTATCGTAAATCGAAAATATCGCGATACATCGAGTATACTCGATATATCGTCCGACCCTAAGTTAAAGCTTATGTTTGAATGCACAACGGTTAACTAACAAACAAAAATATTAACACCATGTAACTTATCATTGTATGCACATTACATAATTAATCATATATTCTACAGGTATAATGTGGCAGGATTCTTGTAAATGAGGATGTAATTTAGATAAAACACAGCAGACTAAAATGAAAGCTAAAAATTTACATTCCTCACTTCCTGTTTAGATTAATAAAATCCTGGTTTGCATGAACGTCCTCAAATTAAACAGTGATAAAACTGAGTTTTTACTCATTGGCACTAAATCTACACTATCTAAAATCAACAACTTTTTCCTCACAATTTACAGTTCTCTGGTCTCTCCAACTCCTCAAGTTAAAAGTCTGGGTGTCATTCTCTACAGTACTCTCTCTTTTCACTCTCACATTAATAATACTATCCGGTCTGCACACTTCCACCTCCGTAATATTAACCGATTTCGTCCATCCCTCTCCCTGTACTCTGCTTCCATTCTAGTCCACAGTCTGGTCATTTCTCGAATTGATTACTGCAATTCTCTTCTTGTTGGTCTACTTATCCATAAACTTCAACTGGTTCAAAACTCTGCAGCTTGCATCATTACAAAAAAACGGCCTCATTTGACCACATCACTCCAATTTTACAACTTCACAGACTTCCTGTTTCTTTCAGAATTTAATTTAAAATCCTGTTCACATTCAAGGCAATTTACAACTTTGCCCCTCCTTATCTGTCTGATCTTCTGCATGTCACCACCCACTCAGGTTCCCTTCATTCTTCCTCTTCCATCCACCTCAGTGTGCCTGTTGTCCATCTCAGCACCATGGGGAAAAGAGCCTTCTCTTACTCTGCTCCCTAACTCTGGAACGCTTTTCCCCCTGATATCCGTAATATTTACTCGCTTCTGACCTTCAAAGCACAACTCAAAACTCATCTGTTCAAGTTAGCCTTCTCACTTTTAGTGTGTAGTGATTTTGTAGCCATTTATTTACTGTTTAATTTGTGTTTTTAATGTTGTAAAGTGTCCTTGGGTATTTTGAAAGGCGCTGTCAAATTAAATGCATTATTATTAAAGTAGTAAATAAAGCAGATGTAGTCCCAAATTTACGGATTATTTTCGGACTTCTGGAACAAGACTGAAAAGGTTTTTGCCTAAACAATTGCATGTTTTAAAATGCTGACGTTAGTTATTCATTTTTAAGTCTCCAAATCCTTTTGGATTGAAATTGATGCGCTGTACCAGTTACTTTTTTTTAACCTGTATTGTGTCTTATGTACATACATCTATAGTAGATTGTTTTATTTTATCAATACTTTTGACTCGGTAGTCATTATAGATCATATGACGAACCAGTTAACTGCGAACGTCTAGCAAATGTTTAGTCCAATCTTAATAAACGTCTGATGGACGTTCACTGCTGTTTTGACGCTCTGCGTCGTTATGACAACATTTAGGGGACGTTGTCTGAACGTTTAATGCTAGTGGGGTAGTTGTTATAGTTAAGGTTATTTTTAAATAAAAGTGTTCTTATTTGTCAAAGTGACCCTGACATCAGACAAACAAAACGTAATATGTTTTTATATGTGACAACAAAGACCAGTACAGCAATATCAAATCTTTGAAGCCGGTTTCGCCGGTACCGTACTGACCTGCAACATTCCCGATAAATAGGTACAGGATAAGGAGTTTTCTCTGTCTGCCGGTGTCAACTAAATCCTCCATAGATGTGGAAGGAAATACGAACCATCCGGATGAAGCTGCCTCTACCTCAGTCCAACGTTAGTCATGGAAATGTGGTGTGTAGAGACGCTCCTCACGGTGTAAATCATTCTCCTTCCACTGAAGACAATTCACTTTTTTAGCTACGTACTAGAGGCAAATGAGGTGAGGTTGACAGATTTCAAAATAAAAGTCTTGGTTTGCCCACATAAGTTACTGTTTTGGAAAATTAATTCACCAATTCAAACAAACGACTTTCACAAAAATATCACCTCACAGCATCCTAACCACGAAGCAATTTACATGCTTAATGACATTGTGTTTCTAATCTCCTGAGTTGAATTTTAGACATTTGTATTTCACTTCTTTTTCAAATATACCTTTGGATTTGTACGATTTTATGTTTTTGTTGTAGGGCTTTAAGGGGAGGTATGTGCTACTTGAAGTCAAAAATTCTTACCGTCAAGAATTAAATAAGACAAAAAGGCAAATAAAATTAATTAATATTCAAGTATTCACGTGTTAAGTGGTGGCATAATCAGGACAGACATATATATATGTATATATATATATATATATATATATATTTTTTTTTTCCCTCACCAGTCAACCCCTTTCTTGCCCTCAGCTTTAAAAGCACATAATTTCCTACAAATATTGCAAAAAAGTGGAATCCTTTGGATGTGACCTCCAATTTATCAACATGCCACTTCTTATCACTAGATTTTCTTTAAATGCTTCTGTTTGTAGACAGACATAATATAATCATAATATGAGGCAATACTTCAAAATAATACACCCCTTTGTCATTATTTAAACGAGTAAAATCAGTGCAAGTAACTCTCAGCTGATAATTTTTTTTCTTCTAAAACTGGGTTGTGCCTGATATTTGACAAAATCCCTTCAAATTATGCATTAGGAGAGTAATTGATGAACTTTGAATACAGTGAGTTATGTTATTAGAATTTAGGAATAGGCTTGTTAACATGTTATTGAAAAGAAGGAAGCCACTGCCAAAAAGGTAGATGACATTACAAAATATTTGTATACAACAAATTTGTATTCTTATTGAATAAATTACTTTTTGGTAAGGGCAGATATGTGTGTTGGTGTCATGCTATCGCTATAGAAATAAGTTCTGCAATTCACCCTAAGAAACTCAAAGCTATTCCTGCAGACAGGAATTCCTTTAATTGTAAAAATAGTGTTGGAGCTGTTTCCTTTCCATTTCTATCTTCAGCTTTTATTTTGAGTAACCCAGTCTTAATCACTTATCCATTATTACTTTTAACAACAATAATTTGGCAAGCTATCTGTACCGCGTTGCACTTTGAGCTGAGGTGACGTTACAGCACCTGGTTTATATGGTGTGGACCCTTTGGTCCACGGCATATAAACTTTGAAGTGGTCAAATGAGGCCGCTGTAGTGGGGGATCCCAGGAACACAGTTTGAGAACGACAGACCAAGGTGATTATTAATTCATCTCAGTCACCTTTAATTCTTATAATATAATTCTTAACTTATTAGTTAAAGAAACTTGACTTAATTCAGTTGCAGTGATCAACCAGATCGTGATTTGAATATATATATATATATATTTTTTTTTAAATCTAAAAATTCAGAACAAGGACAGAGAAAATCTGCAATATTTTTAGTGCATGAACAGAATGCTATGTCAATGTCATAGCAATCCATTTTAAATATTTTCTTTTCACTCAAGGAGTTCCTCTTTTCTAATAAAGCAATGCAAGGCCACAGTATGCTGCAAAGATGACATAGAAAATGGTCAGAACAGTCAAACAGTGCAGGGAAGATAGAGTGTTATCTTTCTCCGGACCAGAGTGGACATCCTGTACCTGGTATTCAGAGCTGGATTTACTCAAACATACAAACTATTGCACAAAACTCAAAGCATAAGCAAACTTGTAAACTGAAAACAACTTGATCAAATTCAAGTTTACCCTCCATTTGGCTTTCATTAATGTGAACTTTAATGAATACAATCAGATTTCACAGTTTTAAATTCTAATTTATTATTATAACTTGCAGATTTTATGCTAATGTGCACGTAAGATTGACTTTAGAGTGCTTGTTAAAAACATGTCTTACTACTATAGAAATCAAATGGATTTGGGTCAACTGTGTCCAAGAAGTACCATTAATAAATTGTCTATTCTCATATCCAGGAGCTCAGGTAATGAGCAGCAAACAACATATCTCCTACTGCAGCATAGAGCAGCTCATCGATGTAGCAGCCATGTAGTCTGACGTAAAAACATTTTGCTAGACAATGTCAAACATTGAGAAGATTTAATTATTGTTATCAAACGTTATCAAACACGGCGTTTTGAAGCCAAAAATACCTCAGAAATATACAGAGACAACCATGAGAATCAACTCATTTAAAGCTTAAACTCAGTTTCACACAAACACAAAGACCCTAGCAGCTGTTGAACTGGACCGTTCCAGGTCGCTATCAAGCTAATTTTCTATTAGCAGCTTTACAAATCTTTTACATTACATTACCAAGGCTCACAAAAACAAACCTTTATCTTGGCTTTTTTTTCTATTATTCCTCTTTGTTTTCTCCCTCCCTGAAGGATAAGTCCTTATTTGAGACATAGTTTTGCTAACTTATCTTCTGTCCGGAGCTTTGGACGTTTGGATGAGCACTGCACATTGCACAGCAGCTCGTTACCGGCGATGACCACCAGGGGCCCCCAAGGGCATTTTTTCCCCCTTTTTATCCATAAAATAATAATTTCCACATACATTATCAAATATGTATTATTGTAAAAACAAATCAGTTCATAGTAATATTGTGGGTTTTATGATATTATAATGACATAGATATTACTACTAAAAAAATAAATAAATCAGCTCAGCTGAGGGGGCCCCTTAGTGGCCCTGGGGCCCTAAGCGGCTGCTTAGTTTGCTTATGCCTTAGGCTGGCCCTGGCTGTTTGTAATGAAGTATCATACCTTTTCGTCATGGGAGCTTCCACATTTTTGGTCTACAACATTAACAGGATATAAATTGGTCCCGGTCTGTTCTGGTAATTATTATATTACAAAGAAATAAAAAACTTAAAATTTTTAACATGACATATATAACTCAACATAGACTTCTATGTTTTGTCCAGTAATCTCAGCTTATAAAAGGGATTTATTGTGTGATGCACATCTTTATCTTCACATATGCATAAATAGATACATTGTACACACATTATTTCATTGTCAAAAATAGATTATTTTTTTCTATTTTTTTTTTTATCAGAAAATGTTTCATTTTAAAGATGCTTTGGAATCTTTCTCAATAAAATGGTTTGTTAATATTCTGCATAGTAGACAAAAAACCCACAGTAAACAATCATGAAAAGAAAGAATATTCACTAGCCTCCAATGCAGACTGTAAACTGCATTAAACCCACTGTATCATTCTTGAACAACTTGGATTAAAATGTCACATAACAGAAAAACCTGGAAACTCACAGGCGTAATATTTATGAAGGCATTAAAGCTTCTATTACTGAAATAATTTAGAACATAAGTAGAAAAAGTGCTTACAACATATTTAGTAAAAAGAAAATAAATTAAGTGAAATAAAGTATTTTCAATCTTTTAGTAATTAGGTAAAAATAATTATAAAAACATTCTCTTTGCCTGTGCTGCATATCTTCCCCTTCTCTCATTACCAACTTTCCTGTTTAACCCGTCTCAAGTAAAGGCCACTACAGCCAATGAAACTGTTACGAAAAAGTGCTTCTACAAATTAAACTTTGAAACAATACAATACAATTTATGACGTTCGGTTTTCTTCTTTTAAAAGTGAAAAAAATATATAAGATGATAAAAGGGAGCCTGCTTGCTTTATCCTTGGCTTGGTAAGGCGCTCAGAGTTTGGCAGTCCTCCATCTGTAGTAATGTCCCAACAGCTGGGTCCAGCTCCAACTGAGATAGAAACAGAGATAAGAAAGCAAGGACTAACTGTTTAACCAGAGTTGTATTTTCATTGTGGCGAAAAAAACATTTGACAACAGGATCAAGAGCTATTTCTTCTTGCTTCAATATGAAAATTATATTTATACTTCACGTTTCACACAGAAAATTACAAGAAGAAAAATTAACAAGGTAAAACAGTTTAAACAGGATTGTTTGGTATTCTGATGGTCTTAGGTCAGAAAATACATGAAATGGATACCTGAATGAAGAAGGATACTTAAAGAGTTTGGATCTGTATGAACTCCGGCGTCAGCTCTTCTCCAGTGTCACATAAGCTATAGTCATCAATTAAGAAATTTGTGTGAGAAATATTGGACAGTTAATTTTTTTAACAAAAAGTAAACTGATTTAATGCATTCGTAATTGCATCAAATTACAAATGCAATTACAAATTCATTTGTAATTGCAATTAAAATTCCAAATGTAATTTGTAATTCCATGGAACCTTTAATTTTATGGAATTAAAGGTTAGTCATTGTAATGAAAATATATTTGAAAAAAAAATGTATAAAAGTATTACAAACCAGTAAATTTAGACAAAATTAAGGCTGCCTTTTACCCAATTGTAGATTAGCAAACACTTAGCCGCCTTGAAGGAAGCAGTGATCGCTGTCCAGTCTAAACTTTGTGTGTTGTATCTTCACATCAAGAATAGATGACAAAAAAAAT
>CAEFZX010014763.1:0-72063 GCA_903066825.1 Alfaro cultratus | reverse complement strand
TTTGATGCCTTCAGTGTGAATCTACAATGTCAATAGTCATGAAAATAAAGGAAACTCATTGAATGAGAAGGTGTGTCCAAACCTTTGGTCTGTACTGTACATATTCCAATAATATTAGTATCACATTTTAAAATAGAAGAAATTCAATAAACTAAAAAAATGTGGCCTAGATATTTAATAGAAGATTCACAGTTTTTGCTGTTTTGCTACAATCCATGTCCACACACCAGCTGTTGTATAAAAATATAAAATCATTTTTGATTCAATTTATTGACTGTGCTGTGAGAAGGTTATATTCTATAAGGCCTTTGGCACAATTGGAAAAGATATGCATCTCTGCAGGTTTTAACAGTTATTTTAGAAAAAAAGCCTTTTTATTTTATTGCAGCTGGGTGAATGATTTCTTCTCCCCAGGCATTCAGGTAGAATATGCTCTCCAAGGTTTTTTTTTTTTCCCCTTCTTTCTTCCAGATTTGCTGAGATGAACCGTGCTGCATTTTTAATAAGACTATGCTGCTGAATATGAATAGATGAATACTGTTCCTTTTTAGTTTGTCCCCAGCATTCAGCAGCACAGCAGAAAATGGGCATTGTGTCAGATATTGTGTACTATGAAGTGAAATGAAAATGAAAAAAACTAATACATTGTCTGCCTGTTCAATATGAGAAATTAATTGATAATACGTTTTATGTGAAAGGAAATTAAGCCGCCATTATAACACAGGTGCAGATCAACATCCTTTTAATTTCCAAGTTTTATACTCTCCCAGACTCAAAATTCAAAAATTCTGAAAGTCGAAAGGCATTTTTTGATAGGACAGCTATGGATGGACAGACAGTGGAACATGGAAAACAATTGCAATATAGACATTTTTTCTGTATTCTATTTTTTGTCCATATTTGGAAAATACTTAATCTTAGTTTACTGACAGTGATCCTGTAAAGACACTATTTAGTTGGTTGTACAAAGAATCTCTTTTAAACAATTGTTGCAAGCACTGCATCATTTATATTTCAATGGTTTCTTAAAGTAGTCTCAATCTACAGTCATCGGGGTCATAAACGGCAAAGAAGCTATCTGAAATCATTGATGAAATAATTGATGTAATAACTGATGTACGCAGAACCAGGCATGGCTTTGTTAGCTTTCAAGGAGAACTCCTACCGAAACATTTTTTATTGACCTTTAAGAAGAATTAGGTCAGCCCAGCTGCAACATTCACAAAGCTCCATTTAAAAGAAATGAAATAAATCATTCCCGCATCTTTATACCTAAAAACAGCAAGTACAATTTAATTCTAAAAGAAAATTGTTTAAAATAAATCTGACAACATTTCTTTTAACTGAGGGAAAGAAAATTCACCAGTTTTATTTGCCACTATGGTAAATCTTCCTGTGGGCTACCATATAAAATCAAAATCATCATTGAAATCACATGATTAAAGATGAATTGTTTCAGACGTGTCACAGAAGACACAAGCAAAATAAGACAGCAAGAATATTTCAACCAGTAAAACCAAAACGTAGCTTTATTTTTAACTTTACAATTAGGCTAAATCCAGTCTATGAATGTTTTTTTGTTTTTTTTTTTCATTAAAACATGCAGAAGGAGTTAATGAGTCCTCTGTTTCCAGTTCACACCATAGCTTCCTGCCAGCATGGCTAAATACCTGTTATTTATTACCTGTCATTGCCAATATGTCAACTTTAAGGCTTTGTTCTTTACAAAGCTCTGGTTTGACTGTTTAACGTCTTACAAGCTTCACAGATGTCTTGAAGCACTGTTATAATAAGCTGAGATTCTGCTTCTAATTGCAAAGAATGCCAAATAAACAACACAGGGACTTTATGCCTGAAGACTTTTGACAAGTAACTGGGACACAACATTGGAGACAAAAGCCTGAGGCATTTATAGTGACCTCTGACCTTCAAATAGCATATTTTAAAGCTAATTAAAACAACTTAAAGTATCTTAGTAGTCACAAAACACTAAATGCTAAGTGCATTGCGTGCTCAGATTATACTATATATGCTGTTCCTAAAATCAGTTTATGTGGGACAATTGCAAGCTTGTTATTTTTGCTAATTGTACGTAAAACACTAGAAATAATGTTAAACTTGATGTAGTATGACTGATGTTTGGTATACATAAATTAAAGCCAAAGTAAAATTATTTTTAACCACATATTTAGGCTCAAAAGTAAGATTTTCATTTTCACAAAATGTTTCGTCTGACTGGAAGTTATATTAACATTTTTGATCAGCCCAGTAAGAGTATCAAGTTAAATCTGAAAGAAAATCTGGGCAGCGAGCCAAAAGATTAGGGAGATGGCAAAGAGGCCATCCAACTTCAAAGATTTGAAGGTTTATGGCAAAAATAAAAATTCTAAATACCAGAGTAGTCATGTAAAAAGCTGCTCAGTAATTATCAGAGTACTAGGGTTTGATTGCTGATGAGGCACAAAAGATTTTTAGTCCATTATTGAAAGAGTATAAACTAATACTGACATCTCATTTTTTTTAATAAACTGTAAACGGAGACATAGTGTACATACGTATTTTACATTCTAATGTACAAAAGTTGTCAAGCTTCTTGTAAATGCTCACTTTTAAACTACTTTTTTATGTTAGGCCTATGGTTATTTAATTGGAACCAATATCATCTTAAACCATTCTTGTAAAAAATGTGAAAATATATAAATTAGTCTATTGTTATTAGACTTATTATTCATATATATGCTTACTTTTGTTTATTTCTTTATAAAGGGAATGTCAGTGACACATGCTCCTATACTTAAGCAATAAAAATATATAAATGATATGATGAATTACAGAGATATAGTTGAAGTGTCGGGCAGAGAATCAATACGATTGAGTAAAATATTAAAAAACCTGACACTAACACTAACAATAGTTGTGCAGGAAAGGTAAAATGCTGCTTCTCAGTGTAATAGTTTCAGCTTGAGCAAACATTTACCTTTAGCAAACTTGCAAAGCATTTGAACAAAATTGTGATGATATTAATAAAAATAGTTATGCAGATGCAAATTTTTCCTATCATTACATCCTTATCGTTGACTAATAAAGTTTAAATTAACAAATCAACACAAAACGTTAAAAATTCTTTACTAGGTATAGAATTATTGTCTTAATGAAGCACATCTGCTACTAACTGATTTGTCAGGATTGTGTACAAAAGTATTTAATAAAATATTAGCTAATTGTGTCAGAAATTCTCAAATATCTCAATAGTATCAAATTGTGAAAGCAGAATGTCCTTCACAGATTGAAGGTTGCTCTAAACATTATATCCAATGACCTAACCAGTCTAATAACCGAACATCACCAAAACTCTGTAAATAAACCTTAAAGTCAGATGAAGTGTGAAAAATGGAAAAAGAAAATCCTTAAAGAACTAAACTAAGAATGTTACTCTTAGCTTACCAACACTATGAAGTTAAAAAAAAATCTAAGAAAATTTTTTATCTTAAGATAAAAAAAAATAAATAAATTAAAATCTTGTCATCTTTGACTTGATATCCATTTTCTTTGTGTAAATTAGCTTGTGCATGCAAAAATAAATCGAGCATTGTCTTCCCGCTGAAGTCAAATTATTGGAAGGATGTGTCCAGTCCAGGCGCCTTGTTAGACATAGCCTCTTTTAAAAGCAAATAAGTTGGGTATTCCATTTGATACTGATAAGTCAAAGGGAACTCTGCCTTTATTTCATTCCTACCACACAAACAACACTCTCAGCAGGACTCTTTTGAGCTATAAACAAAGGGAGCAACGATGAGGGTGTTAGAGAATGCAGCTCCAGTTCTCAGATGGCTGTTTGTATTTCCTCTCTGTGCTGAGGTGCCAAATGAGAGACTTAAGAAGTTGCTTTTGTGTTTGTTGTGACCTAGTTGAAGGGAAGGGCAGAGGTCCAGAAAAAATGGGCAACAAAAACTTTTCTTTTTCTGGTGATTCTATGAGCTTCCTGAAATATAGTTGGTATGAACTGAAATCTTCTTATTCCCTTATAAATGTCATTCTTGCTGTCCAATTAATGCTAAAATGTTGCACCGAAAATCTACAAGCATAATGTTCTGATAAGAAATTCTCAGAAATAATCTTTTCTTTAAACATTAGTTCTGTATTTCTACCAGGAAATACAGGTCAAATATTAAATACAATAATAACAATCAGAGAGAATACAGTAGAAATGTCACTATGATGAATTCAAAGCACATAATCAAAGATACCAACATCCAGAAACTATTCTTTTCTTTCTGAATTGTACTACTAAAAGTCAATAAAAAACAGTTGTGGATATACTGTAGATATCCTTTGGTGTTGAAAAGATGTAAATATGAAAGAAAAAAATACCTTTTCATGACTCAATGCATAATTTTACAATTATGGAACTTTGATATTCTCTTACATTCTAAAGTCAGAAATTGGCATGAATTAAAAATTCACAAGTTTTAGAAGGTTACAGATGTGCTTTAATGTATAAGTGGTGAATTTATGAGATGCACACCTGGATATCTTCCAAAGTGCAAATGGTACTCCCAGACTATTTTCCTGTTTCAGAACAACATCTCCCTGGTGCAGACATGCCATCAAACTTCAAACTAGATTCAGGATACATGCCTGAGACAGAGAGGAAGAAGCAGTGGCATCGCTGCATCTGGGAGATGTTCTGATACTGGGAAAGACTCAGGATGTTTCACTTACACTTTGGAAAATATCGAGATGTGCATCCACTATTTTTACCACGTCTATCTCGGAGGTCTTCTGGCATGTCTTGTTGAAAATAGTTTTATACTGTCAGAGAATATTTGAGTTTTAATATTTAAACATTTAATGATGGTAAATTATGATTTCTCACAAATTCCGAGTATTGGTATTTTTTTCTTGTGAGTATGTGAAATTAAATGTATTTAAAGTTTTGAAGATTTGGGGTGGAAATGTACTCATCTGTGGCCAGTTATCATTTTTTTTCAATTATGTACTATGGCCCTAAGACTCATTGTACAAGACATCATTGCAAGAAGCCAAACAAAAACATATATATGTAGTTTTGTAATCATACAACCAGGCCACAACACAAAATTATACATATTACAGAACTGGATTCATAAGCACAAAATAATACGAAATGTTAGCTTTTTTTAGTGCATAATGTATGCTGCTGTTTTTATTTCTGTATAGTTTAACTGTAATTAAATGTGAACTAGTGAACTTTCAACACAACAGGGCAACTCAAGTCAACTTATTTCTTTCTTCTTTAAAAATGAGTCTTCATGTCTTTGATCAGAAGATTTCTGTTTTAATTTACAGGCACTTGCCTCCTGCAGACAGTCACAATGAGAGTACTAATGTCTTACATACGTAAACCGCAGTTGACTTTTATTTATTTATAAGTTTTTCTTTGTCAGTTTATTGCCATCTATTTTGAGTTGAAGTATAAATTGTAATCTTTTTGTCTTGTGCTATTTTAATTAATTTCAGTTTTAGTTCTGTTTCAGTCCATCTGACATTATACAACAGTGTCATGGGTTGACACATAAAATATCAAATAACTATAATAAAATGCCTCAGTTCCTTTAGAAACAGTTGAGACCATATTCATCACCGGCCTCTACTGTGTAAGATACAGTGGCATTCTGTTGTCATGACTGATTTGTTATTACTTCAGCAGAGAGAACGCAACCTCCTGCCTCACTGCCCCTCCCCATATCCATTTTTACCCTGAAAATTAATCTTTTATTGTTACTCTATCTGCCACAAGTCACTTAAAATGACATCTCTGCAGTCAGTGCTCACTCTACCCCTTTCTGTCTGTTACAGTGCTCTCACACATTGTACATTATACATGTCAGGTAATAAGTGGCAGATATACTGCCTGAAAAATGCACCACTACTCTTTAGAGAAGATATGTATTAGTAAATATATACATTTCAAATACTTTTTCCAAATACCTCATGTTTTTCATATTCTTTGCCATCTTGAAAACTGTGCCTGATATTAAAGTAGTGTAGCAAACATCAGACACCCAAATTTAAGAATGCCTTTGACAAAAATGTGAAGTTAATCGATTGGAGTATACACCGTAATTTTTTAATGACAATGATTTTAAATGGCTGTAAATAGGGAGTTCCAGAACAATACATTTTTAATTGATCAGTATCAGAGTCTCAGATGAAACAAAATTATCGACACACGTTGCTGGTCTGCTGTTTGTGATTTACCAGTTTTTTTGCAAGCCACGCAACTGAGATTTGCACAGTTCAGTTTTAGAAAGTCACGGCCTATTTTTTTATATTTGAGGCTTATAAAACTGTGCTATGGGATATTCATATTACTTACATTCACAATATAGTCCACAACTAACCCTGATTTGGAGCACATCATGGCTATCTTGCAAAAATATCTTTCTCATTCAAACAAAACATATCCACATAGAACAGACTGCATCACTCTGAATGTCATTGGTGAGTATGTGTAATACTGACGAAATTCAGTGTTCAATGATATATTTAACTGAACTTTAACGATACTGAGTTTTCAGACAAATACAACACGCTGATTTTATTAACTTAGTGTCTGAAGGAGACTTGATGTGTCTAATTTAAAATCACTGGGGCTAGTGTCAGGAAGAAAAAAGTTCTAAACAGATGTCTTTAGTTGTAAGCTTGACAGAGTATTATTGTGAGAAGCAGAAAGCTCAAAGTGTACCCAGGCTGTTCCAAAAAACATCTGAGAGGACTTAATGAAGGGATTGAAGCCAAAAGTTACAACTTCCATAGCTATTGCACTGAAAACAAAAAGGCTAAGCCTGCAGTTCTCTAACTGGATGCTGTAGTTCTCACATTATCCTATTATCCTGCTTTTCACATTAGCCCAAGACAGATTTCCGCCAGAAAAATACAAATGTGTTACCCCTTTCTTCTTTTTGCTTCTTTAAGTACTGGCACCCAAATTGCACACAACAACACATTTCCATCTATCTTACAGGGCGGCACAAACTGCTAATTAACAAAGTGAAAACACACTGTTAGTATTTGAAAAATAAGACTCACCCAGCTTATTGTTGTGAGGGACATGCATGCCACTGTGGTTCTGAAAAGACAAAAAAAAAAAAAAAGAAATTAATAATTCAGGGAACTCTCTTCAAATAACAATCGCTATACATCCAGTTTTAACAACAAATAACTAGGTTATGTGAAGATGCTGGTGTTCAGCCCAGTACTGAAGCTCCTCTTCCTAATCACTAATGAAGAATTAATGATACAAAGTATTGAATCCCCTATGGCTTATTTGCAGAAATAATGGGCAATACCCCATGTCATTAGTCCTTCCTAATTGTGTGGGTTTTGTGCCTGCAGCATTTAAGCTCCGAGTTTTCAGCTCAATTAAGGAACTGTTCCACCTTCAGAGCTGTCAGCACAAGCTGCAGACCATGGAGCGATGACTAAATCAATCACAGGCCATCGAAACTTTTGACGAACCGCTTTCACCTTCGCTTTTCAGATAAGATCATTCAGTCCTGGGAGAAGGCGAGAAAGCACGAGCGGCAGAGCGAGAGCGACACAGTATTAATAGATAATGATAAACTGGGTTTGATTTATGACTTCCTCTAGACTAACAATCATTTCACTGGCGGGCTGTTGCAGGCTTCAGAGAGCCTAACTAAGTCATAAATTCTGCCTTATAGGATGTGGTGCGGTAGTGACAGGGAATCACAACAGTTTGATGACAGCAGCACCAATCAGCTTGTAAAGCACCACTTAATTTGGAAAGATTATTCATTTTTCAACTAAAAAACAACTTTGTATTTCTTCCACTTGGTTCTTATTGCTGTCCTCCATGATTTATTTCCAGACACGTCTTTTTTTTTTTTTTTATCTCTCCTCTAATTTAAATCTTGGATGTTTTGACAGGCTTCAAGTGAGATGAAGAAACAATAAGTTCACCACCTCTGCAGACATATTCATTGCAGTGATTTGTGTGAGGCCTTGCATCTTCACTCCACCCCCCCCTCAAGTAATCAGAGATACAAGGAAATTTATGCATGGGCAGACAAGATCATATCGGGGTGATTTGATTCAGAGGGTACATCAGCTTAATTGGACTCAGTAGCATTAGTCATGGCCACAAGGTTTCTGTCTCATCTCATCAGACACTCCTCGTATGAAATCACGATTCAAGCTGGAGAAAGAAGATGCCTCCAGAAAAAAAAGAAATACGGAGTGTTTTTTTTTTTCTCTGCTCAGAAAATGCGAGAACATGACACTTTATCAGATAATTACCCTTATAAGATCTCTTCAACTAGAAAATACATCCCACTTTGCAGGTTATTATTATCGAGGTGGAAAATTCTCAAAAACTGAAGGCATGTACTGATAAAACAAATTAAGTAGCCTGGAAAATGATGTACATGGTAATTCAGGAAGAAGACAGGCAGTTGTTGTTCATATCTCTTTCAAAATGAGGGTAACAGTAAACCACGGCGTTGTGACAGCCATGTAACACTCAATTTACTGCTCTGTCAAACATCACTAATTAACCTGACTGTACAGTGGGTGTACAACAACATGTTTGGGTTTTCAACACACATATCAAAATAGGGATAATTATTTTAAAACAGTTTTTTTTTTTTAGCAAATTGTGAGCTGGATGTATTGCTAGTGATGTTTCAGGACAAACAGTGTTTAGAGTGTTGAAGTCATTCAGGTCATACAATTCAAAAAGTGGTCTGAGGATCCATCTGGGCCACGGGTCAGCAAACTCTTCCCAGTCAAAGAGCCGCTTTTGCCTACAAAATAAAACTTTCCCGGACCCGCAAAAACTTATTTTCTAAATGTGTACTACATCAAATGTTTTATTATGGAAGAAAGCAATTTGAAACTAAATGTATTTCTATTTTCAGCTTTTAAGACAAAATTAATCTTCTATTACAAGAGGGGAAAACTATTTTGTAAAAGGAGGTGAGCCTTTTCTATAGGAAATATAAGTAGCTTAGTTTAAAGGTAGTTGTAGGTACTATGTGCAGACTTTGTGTAAGAGCTTACAGGAAAACTGTTAAAATGACTATTTCTTATTTTGTGTTCATGAACAAAAATATTTCCTTTTTTGGTCTTGTAAGAGCTACAGTGGTGGAGCAAAAGTCTGGATCTAATTAATAGGGGCTGTTGGCCAATTGCTTTAACTTTTACTTAAGTTTAATATGTTTTTGGTGGAAAGAAAACTGAAATAATGCCTCCAGGTCCACTAAAATGTCTTTATTTTTTTTAAAAAGGGAGACAAATTGAATAAAAGACTGATGTTGCTATGGAGCGAAGATCCATATGAAAAGGTAAAAGTGTGGACCTGCAATTTTTCTCCTCCTTCTTAACTTCACCGCACTTCAAATGACCTGCAGTAACTTAAAAGCTTACAAATGTTTTAATTAATTAATAACTCACAAATGCACAGATAAGCAAAGGCAGACACTCACAGAGGGGAAAGAATCCCCCTATCGTTGCAAGAACACACCGACTTGCATGCTTTCATGTTTCCCTGCTTCAGCACATTCGATCTCACTGAATGAGTCAAACAGTGGCTGTGATTTGCTAAAACTCAACTGTGCAAATCACAACAGTCTTTTACAGACCTTGGGGACAAGTGGCAAAATTATTTAAGTAAACTGAACTGCGTATGTTGCAGTTAAAAAACACATAAAACCTTGATATGTTACAGTGCATCGATACAGCTAAAATTGCAACACAAATCTTGTACGTGCAAAAGATACACACTTAAAAGCATAACATATTATTAATGGGCAGCATAACTATAGAGAAGAGCTGCACAGGGGTGAAGTTGACACTGATGCCAGAATGAAGTTTGCATGTTCTCACAGTAGGATTTCTCCAGGTACTCCGGCTTCCTTCCATACTTCAAAAATCATGACTGTTAGATCCAGTTGCCCACAGTTATGAGTGTGCGCATAGTTGGCTGCTCTGTGTGTCTCACTGTTGTCCTGTGATGGACTGGTAACCTGTAATCATACCCAATAACCACTGGAAATAGGCACCACTCAGTCGCAGTAGTTTGACTTGCCTAAGACTTCATTATGACCACACCTGGTTTGATGACGTAAAGTATAAACACTTCTTTCCTTCAGCAAGGAGAAATCTGGGGGTTCTGAATTTCTTCTAGAACATCAATTCAACTAATTTCCTTTCTTCTCTAAAAATGGAATATAACTTTTTAATACACTTCTTTGAAAACATGCCAGGAATTTGCCAAGATGGCACACCAGGATGTATCGGGGATACACAGCAGCACAGGATCATATTTTCATTCTGTAAGTGAAAATCCTATGATACATTGATGGTCAAATCTGTATTTTATACGAGCTGCATTTGACTTCCAAATCATTTGCAGTTATGTCACTGCAAATGAGGTCATACAGTAGTGATGTATGACCTTTGTCTGAGACCTTTCTGTCAGATTATCGAGCCATAAAAAGCCCCTGCGTTTATTTTAATTTGAATACTACTTTGGCACAGCCTGGATGCGGCCGTGGGAAACCCCAGGCAAATAAAAGCAGTTGGTCATCAGGTAAATAAACTGAACCTGGCACAGACTTCTGAAGTGCAGCATCATCCAGTGAGACAGTGCTTAGTCAAGCATGTGTTCATTTTTGGCAAATTCCTCGCAGCAATGCTGTGATGAAGGAAGACAAAAGTTGCTGTGATCATTTTCCAGAATTGTTTGTTACAATGTGACAACTGTCTGTGCATTGTTTTCATCTTCTTTTACCCGTCAAATTCACGGATCCATTTTTCAGTCCAGACTCAGTGAATCTGAGTTTTTTTTCCTTAACCTTTCCCCTAAAAACAATAAATGCTTTTTGTTTGAACTGCTGTCAATTTGTTCATCTCTTAGTTATATATTTCAAGATATATCTTTCTGAATTATTTAAACTTTTATTTCAATGAATAAAGACGCAAGTGTTGAAATATGCACTCGTTTTGATAAAAGTATGAACAACTGGTTGACAAAATTGATGTTTTTGACACCACAAAAGTACACCACAATGTGCTAAAAGTCTTAAAATACAATTATCCTCTTAATTGCCGGAACATAATTTCTAGAAATTTTTAAAAAGTCAAACTTACATTACTCAGTTGCATAACTGATAAATTATTGGCATGCCTCATAATTCTTAGAAAATAAATGGTACTAATAATTAGGACCCCTCTAAGTCTGGGGGTCCTAAGCAGCTGCTCACTTTGCTTATGCTTTGGGCTGCCTCATATATTAATGTTTTTTTTGTTTTTTTTAAAAATCCCTGATATGCTGTTTATTGGGGTATATTAAGAAAAAAATTATAAAATATGTGATTCCTTTCAGTTAAAGGCAATACCAAAACAATTAAGATAAAATTTTACAGAAATTAAGAGGAATAATAGAATGGAGAAAACAACCTCAATAGCTACAAAACCAGCAGGAAACATCAAAATTAGTGAAAAATCTGAGCAGCATTCTTTAACTGAAAAACTTTTTAAAAACATAATTTTTCTTTCATTACGTTCACTTTCACTAAGTATTTATGACAACTGACAGGCATTAATGGATAAGGTGGCATTCATTTGCATTCACTATTCAGGTATTCTTGTACGGGCAAAAAATAATAATAAGGGGGTATTGGATAAAAGCACAAGTTATGTTAATATTTTATGAGATGCATTTTTTTTTATTAAAAAGCTACAATCTATTAGGGAACAAGTTAAAGCAATATCACATTCAAATGGTAAAAAATAATTTATTTTGATTGTTTTTTTAATATTTAAACCAACATTCAGTTATTAAGTCTAGTGGGTTGGACAACGTAGGAGACACAAATCCTTCTCTGAGAAATGATCTCATTCTGCAGCTGGAGATCTTAGATCACAACACATACATTGCTTTTCATTATAAAGTAGAGATCAATGTCTTGGCTTACAACCTGACTCTTTTTTTTGCCTTCTTTGGCTCTGAACTCATGTAACACCCTCCCTCAATCTCATTTTTACAGCAAGCTGCCAGCCATTTCCAATGAGACTCCAACTCCCTTTGGTGTTAAAAAGAAATCTCTCTGAGTCGACATAGCTACATGAGCAAGAGATTTTTTTTTCTTTTTTCAAGATTAACTTTCATCTTTTTAATCTACTGCTTAACAACAGAGTTGAACTCAAACTTTAAGATTGAACCTCACCTAAAGTAAAAGAAAAAAAATACATTGCTAAAAGTCTTGATCTACAAGAAAGATGTTCAGCCTACTTAATATGATTGTTATGTAATCAAGGGCACCCACAGTGACAACCCCTTAATCCCTGCCTTTGATTTAGAACCTCTTCACATACTCTGCTTCGCTCTATCTCTGAGCCCCAGAGAGCACAAGTGCTGCACTGATGTGAATGACCCATCAGTTCACATTAGCTTCCTATTCACTGATGGCAAGAATTATTGAAGGTTGCAGGATTTTCTGAATTTTGACACAGAAGAGGACTTTGCAAAGGTTAAGTACCTGAAAGGTCATCTTAATTTTGCAGCTTGAAGACATATTGAGCTATTAAAAGAAACTCCTCCTCTGCAGTAGAGTGACCAGAAAACTGATGGATTAAAATTTCATTCTGTAAGCACGTTGCACTCACCAAGCCTCTTAATGTGTAATGACCGACTTTGAAACCTAGAATTTTCCACCCTGCAAACATCAGCAGAATATAGATTTGTCAAGTTTTCATCTTACATATTTTCCTGCACTCTGCAAGTTTCATTTGGAAATCACGGCTGCACAGTCCAATTTGCTCACTTAACAACAGGACTGAAAGCTAATTGGTTAACGCGTCTAATAAGAAAAACTTTAAATGCAAATTACACTCTTATTAAAATATGTTTTTAGCATTAAAAACCTAGCCTCCTTAGTGAGATGTTCAGCTTACATCACAGGCAGTATTGTGAGAGCTAAAGACAACAGAACAGTGAACATTACAACTACAAATTTTAAAATATTTTGTTGCATTTTATGTGATGCATATAATTTTCCAGATTTTTAGACAAAATGCACTGCTCCACTGGCAGACTATTTCACTTGTAACTTGTATTTTTTTAATCAATATTAGGAAATTATTGACTTAAGACAAGCTTCTAAATCATGCTTAAAATGTACTTTTAAGTTAGTTTAGTCTTATTTTAAGAATACTAAGATATTAGAACTAGAAATCAGACCAAAAATATCTTATTTTTTTCTAAATATATTTTACTTCTTTTCTTATGATGTATGTTTGTATCTTAAAATCCAAATACATACTTTGGCTTTATTTACAGTTACTAGATCACTTATTTCTCTGCTCTGCAACAAGGAATTAAAATGTATTTTTCTTTAAACATGATGAAACAAGTTTAAGAAAATAAATTGAATGGCATAACTTAAAAAATATGTATTACTAACATTACCTGTAGCGAATCATTGGAACATTGCCTGTCCACAACTGAACTGTCACAAAACTCCTCTTGTTATATTACTTTAAATACGGTTTTCTGAGCTAAAATTAGCATGTACATGCAAATATTAAAACTAATAGCCATCCGCTTGCGAGGGCAGGAATTGTACAGGGGAATTCACAGCGTGTTTGGAGGGAAAACATTTTTTTTTCTCTCTTTCTCAAAAACAGACACACATCAGTGGAGTCTGCCATCGCTAATGGTTTTTGATGCACCGAAGACCGAATACAAAGTACAAACATACATGTTTGCATTAATACAAGAGTCAAGGCAAAAATAACCAATTACTCAACATGCCTGTGTTAGGAGTGTGGGAGAGAATTGCAGAAGCTGAACTAAAACCCACACAGAGAGAACAAACCAACTCCAAATAATCATACCACATTCCTATGGCAAGGTTTTGATTAGAAAATTCCCAAAAAGAAGAAAGTTTCTGGGGAACAACCAATTGACTATGAAAAAAAGTTCTCTAGAAAGATGAAAATCTACTTTTGACAGTTAAAAGAATTACTATGAATAGCACAGACTGAGAAACAACTGAATTCCTCTTTCACATCCTGCATGATTTCTTTTAAAACTGATATTTACAACAACATTAGTGCCTCCTCTCACATTGCTCTCCAGCTCAGCTCAGAAAAACAACTATACTCCTATATATTTCACAGCCAAGTAACCTTTCTGCTTTTCTCTTTAATCAATGTATTTACAAAGAAGATAATCACCATCAGTTAACTTTCTGATTCATCCCGTGATAAACATGCATTTCCCTCCAGATGCAAATCTCTGCTCAGAGAAAGGGAATTTATAAGACAATTATATTGCAGCCTTGTCAACATTCCTATTTCTATTATGGATTGATTTTAACCATTTCTTGCCTTTAATGAGAGCAAAATCACCAATACTGACGACATACATCAATCTTATTTAAATACTTTCTTTTCAATGATGGAACAAAAACTCCTTTATCTGAATTAGAAAAACTTCAATAGAAACCACTCTGACAAAGCAGTTTTTCTGCCTCGCAGAGGCTCTCAAACACCAATGTCCTTGGTATTGTCTTATGTGACTTCTCTTTATATGACATAAACTACGGCAACCTTCTCTCAGAGACAGGCATAAAAGACATGGTGCATTTGTCACTGAATGAAATCCAAGGCAAAAGGTCCAAGGTATAACATTAAGCTGTTAAGTATCTTTTCACATGGGTCTTCCAGGGCACAGCTATAGGACACTTTCTTTTTCAGCCACCAGAATAACATAATGTTCTGTATGGATGACGCACAAATGCACCTGTCAGAAAGCTAGCCTCTCTAAGATATTAAAATGAAAGAACTAGCCTACTCAAAGTCACTTCCTTATAATGACAACAAAGACATAATTCATTGCCAGGCAGGCTATTATGTGACATAGCATTGAGTCCTCTGTCATGCACCAAGCAAAGGTTGCAACTAATCAGGTTATAAGTGGTGACCATTTGTCCTTTTCTAACCATGTTCCATCTGCCTAATGTTTGCTTTTAGTCAGAAATATAAGAAAATCTGTTAAGAAAATCTCTCATTTACAAATTTGCCCAATTTATTGGAATGTTGTCACCATCACAACATGAGTAAGTGTAATATTAAGGGTTGAATAAGTGACAAAGAAGAAGTTATGATAGGAATAAACTGGGAACCGGTGGAGACTGGAATATTGTAACCCTATCAAGTCATTACACAATATTTAGTAGATACATTTGGTGGGCTAGAATATTCCAGGCACCATATATTTTTTATGGTGGAAAAGAAGCACAGCAATGAAAAGTGTTAGGTTTGACTCCACCTTATATCAATATTATTTCCATTTGCAACTGTCAGAAAGGCAAAATCAAATTCAAGACACAATTGCCTGCCTTCAGACTGCCTGCAGGTTTTTTTGAACCAGATAAATAGAATTTTATTCTGTCTCAACCAGCAGGCTCCTTTTAGGAAGGTCATCTTGCCCTACTGTTTCTATTGTCAAGAGATTCTTAGTCCACACTTAACAGAGAGAGCAGGAACAGCAGTGTTTGCTAACAAAAAATCTTGAGGAGTTATGTTTTTTTAAAAAGTAAAATCATGCTCTTCAAATTTAAATTAGTGCATGAATTGTGGATTATTTCAAGTTGACACACTGCTTAAACTGACCAACTTCCAATTAACAGTTGATTTCAGTATCCGATCTTTTGAAAAAAAAAAAAACAAGGCCCCTGAGAATATGCATTATATTCAGTACATGCATATATACAAAAAAAAAAGACAATAAATAATGTAAATAAGTGAATAAATGTTCTGTAAAACATGCTGCAATCACACAGTCCAAAACAGAAAGGCCAAAGCAGTGTTTTGAGGCAGCTTTTGGTATTGTGGTGGAGCAGGGCTCCATTTGGAAGCTATTAGTCCTTGAAAAAGATGTCTGGGATTTGACTTTCTGCTACACATCATCTTTCTTTAATGTTTCTGCCTGTCTACTACCTAAAAACTGTCAACAAACACTGCTAAAACCACAAAATCTTAAAAAAACAAGGGAGAAAAAAACAAATAGCAATGCCTGATAAATTAAGCTTAACATTTCTTTATCGAACTAATGAGAATATGTACAGAAACTAACTATGTTGTATTCACTGTTCTCAAGGACAAGGCGAATGACAAATCAAGGCACTGTACATTAGGCTTAACACTCTCCAGGCAGATGTTGCAGATTTGCTTGATGATTTGTTTGATCATTTTTGACTATTTTGAAAAAAAGTCTGAATTGTATATTACTACCCCATATGATCATTTTCTCCAAATATCAGATTTTTCGTGCAACTACAACTTAATTTGAGCCTGAGAGGGTTAATAATAAAAAAAATACCTAAAAAAAAGTAAAACCAATGTATATTCTATGTTTTTTTTATTTTCAGAAATATTGTGGGAAATACACAACAAAAGAGCTTATAATCAACAGCGACCTTGTCCAAACACAGCTTATCAATGAAAGCCTCTAGACCGGTAGGAATAGCATTAAGCAGGTAGAAAACATAAAATAAAATACTTGCTGAAGATGGCAAATGTTTTACTTCTATACGTCACTACAGCTTTTAAACAACTTTCTCTTCAACCTGCATATCTAAATCAAGTACATGTAATATATATATGTAAATACTCTGTTTTCAGGAACTATATATATCTAGAAGCTCATGAGTATTAATCAGTCAGTGAAAATAAAAGGGATATTTAAGTTTCAAATTTTCAAGATAATGTCAACAACATAATTTATTCTAGAAAGAGATGGATGTTTTACATTAATACATTGTATTAATGCAAGATCATAAATTAGCTTCCTAGTAAACCTTTTTCCTTGATGTTGAAAACAGCATTAAAAGCTTGTAAAATATGTAATCTCTGATTAATATGTTAGAAAGCCCTCAGTTGTGTAAAAGATGCTCATGTATCTGACTGGATTCCTGCAGAGTTTTCTGATTGTCCTCTCTTAAATGTTGAGCTGAAGCATGAACAAACAAAAGCTAAATGTTTTATTTTATCAAATAAATACTTTATTGGACTGCTATAAAAATAAACTCCTTTAATTTCTCCGTCTTGCTGAATTTCTGTAGTCGGCCACAATGGGAGGCATTTGACTTTGTTCTTCTACGCCCTGGAGAGCTCTTGCCAGCTAAGACAACCAGCTGTTCAAAATCGATGACAGTTATCAAAATGTCTGGAGGAAAGTACAACCATCCCTACCCAACCCTGCTGTGCAAGTACTATATGGTCATATTATACTCAAGTCATAATAGAAGGTTGGTCCATAAATGCTTCTGAGAAAAAAAAAGTCCCACCAATAAACTGCATGTCTGGGTGCAATTGTTCTGTCTTTTTTTTCCCAACCCTGAAATAAAATGCCTCAGTGTGTCAGTAATATCTTTAATACACTTATTCAAAAAGCAATATGGGTTGAATCCACAGCTTGATGAGCCAATCACACTGTGGTTTTCAGTATCAAGATTAGGTTCTCAAATACTAGCAGCAGATGAAATAAAGGATAAAATACAAACTGTACCAAGAAATCCAATCAATTCAGATGTCAAGTCATTATATGACTGATGATACAGACATGTAAGAGGAAGTAGGTAGTGTATTTGCAGCTATGCCCTCAATTGTATTTGTAGCTGGAACAAGTTGTATGTTTATCACTGGCAGGATTTGAGTAGGTGCAGTTACTGACATTTCTGATAAAGTCCAGACATGATCGTCCAGCATTGTCTGGTATTCACTGCAAGAAAGGTCAGTTCAAGTCCAGTTGAAGTTCTGAGTGGTTCTAAAACAGTGTGCGTCAAGATCTGACAATATTTCTCAAAGTTAAAGCTATCTTAAAAAAAAATAAAATAAAACACTGTTCGGTTTCTGCGACTATGTGACTTTGATAACATTTGATGTCAGCAGTTATCCTGAGCCCCAGATCTGAAGGCGAGTACTTTAAAAATTGATAGCCTATATCTATGTTTGAGACTCCTAACTTGAAGAAAGAAAGGGAGTAGTCATTGAGCTGTCACCCTCTTGTGTTGACCAAGTTAGCCAATAAAGATGACATAAAGCTGGCTGGCAACACAATCTTGCAAAAGCACTGAGGTGGCTCCCAACACTTTTAAACCATTTGCGAGGCAGCACTTTGGGTAATGGGTAGGAAAAAACTAACTGTGACAGAGTCATACAAATACAAGGAATTTATAAGAACAGTGAGTGGCTAAAGGTTAGCTGCTAACAACACAAAAGGGTCCAAAGTACAAGTTTTGTAAAAACTCTGAATTGCATCTGACCATCTAAAGTTCTGAATCTAAAAGTCTAGTCAAGCCCTGTTCACACTTTTAGATATCCTTTGCAAATTTGAGATTTATTTTTATATCTACACCTTCCATCCATATGCAAATGTTTTCACTGAAGTTCAAATGTAAGCTGAAAAAGGTTAGTAACTGAGTTTATTTTTTTCAGAAAGAGAAATCTGTAAAGGTCTGTACACATCAGAGTTCAAAGTACAGAACTCTGCAAAGTTTCTAAACTTGGTAGTTTTTTTTATTATTATTTAGGCTTAACTCTGACCTATAAATCAATAAAGGCAAAAAAGTCATCTAAAACTAAATTATAAATTGGTGACAATTAATACCTATTTCTTCCAACACACCAAAAAAGAAAGTTTGACAAATCCAGCATAATATTTTATCTTTAAAAAAAAATGCATCCAGAAGATGATGAATTGCTCCTCTCCAGCATCCTGTGTCAAGTCTTTTCTAGATTTTCTCCCATTCCTTAAAGCCATGGCGTTGGCATAATCATCTCCTGATACTGAAAGATCTTCAGAAAGCCAGGAAAGGAACTGATCCAGATATTATTCAAGGATTATTAAAATGTCTTTGTGTTAAGAAGGAACATGCAGAGAAAAAAATCTAGGACCTTTTTCACAAAATTCTATATTTTATTTTCAATTTACTTAATAACAAAAGATAAAACCACAAGAAAACACCTGTTAGTATCTATCTTGTAAAGTTGTAAAGATTTTAAAAAAAGGAAAACAACTCCCATTACTTTTAACCAAACCATCTGAAAACTCTTCCAGTTTAATCATGTAACAAAAGCAGCTCAGCTCTGCTGCTGCAACATAAGAGAACACCATGCCTACCACTTCCAGTCCCTCTAACGTATATCAACCGCTCTCCAGAGTGACACGCTGTGACGCTGACCTGCCCAGTGTGTATGGATATCACAGAGCAGTGTGTTGTGAAGCATGGTGATTGTATCAAAGCATCACTGCTACCTGTTCCATCTGTGTGTTTAAGCAAACATACACTCCTCCAGAGGTTTAATGCATGAGGTATTTTTCTATCATGAGCTCTGCAATGCCGACCAATACAACCATCTGGGTGCGGTTCCACATTAACTCTGGTGTAGTTTGTTCATGGTGTGAATGTGACCCAACATCGATACAACGTAACTACCAGGTGTACACCGCAAGCTTAAGCCAAACTCATTTCCATAGCCATTATAGTAAACAAAGTCTGTTTCATAAAGCATAAAACCCAATGCAACATCATCTCAAAATCATTTGGTATACTTTTCAAATATTTTGTCTGAAATAGTAGCCAAAATCACACCAATAAGAGAGTTAAACTCTCAGTGGTTTTACCGGCTCTTAACAGAGCATCTACTTCCTGTATTTACATTTGGTACTTCCACTCCAGACACATCTGATCAATAAACAAACTAAACATTCCAGCTTTATTCGTAGCTACAGATTTTGGTCCAACACAGACTTCATGGCACCAGCACTCCTCCTGACCCCGGTAAGGGGAGGGAGAGAGAGAAAGAAAGAGAGAAAGAGAGAGAGGGAGGGATGATACCTGTGTGAAAGCTAATGGCAGCTTTCACACAGATATGTGGGCTCAATAAAATAACTGTTCTCTTCTGAGCTGAGGTTGCTGCAGAGGGGTTTCAGCAATGATTCATACACTGGCACATCCCCTCTTGAGATTAATTTCCTTAAAACCACTGCCCGAGGTAATAAGATGAGGGGAGATTCAAAAAAGTTCTTCTGCCTCAGAGTGACAGCTGTTTCGGATTAATGAATGATGTTTGGCAGGAAGCAAAACATCGTGACAATAAGTTATTGCACCGTCAGATGTGATAATTTAAATGGAGAGTGTTGCCTCTGGATGATTAATACTGGTCATTTAGTACTTAAACACAAGTGGAGCTTCAAGAGAGATGATCTCTAGTGAAGGACAAAGATGTTCAGAGTTCAAGGAAAAACCACAGTTTCACAAAAACACATAAAGACCAGTTAATCCGGAAAAACACTGTTAATGTATTTCAAACAAAAACATCTTGTTTTGCTTTTACTTTTCATCAATATTAAACAGAACCACAGGAAAGTTAGGCATACCCTTTCAGAATAAAGTCTCCCACCTCGGCCTTGAAATTCCTTCAAGGATGTCCTCATATACCTTGCAAAAACTCAAAAGGATCAAAGCAGTGAGAACTACCAAGGCTTTTTAGCAGGACTGTCAGCAGGAGGTTTGGAAGCAATTTTCTACACTGTGTTGTCCTCCTGAATCCATAATCTCACTATTCCCCCAGGCACACAAGATCAAGGCACTTCTGCTTACATGAGCAAAAATGTAGCATACACTTCTTGTTTAGACCCTTTACCAAGCCCTGAAGTGACAGATACACACAGTACCTGTGCAGAGCTTTTCTAAAATCTTCAAGTCACTCACAGTTCAAACTTCTGTCATTCATCAAGGGCTTCAGGCTATTTCCAAAGAGAGGAGGAGGCGGGGTTCTATTTTTGATATGCAAGTCACTGCAATGTTTACAGCTGCAACTATACACTGTGCTTTACATATCATAACCTTTTTACCTACTGCAGCGCTGATCAAAGCAGTGTGTCTGATGAAAACATTTCCCAGTAAAGCACAATAAACAGAAAACTTTTCCCCACAGCAGATCACTCACGCTATATACTGTACTTTACGTGATGGGAAGAGGAAGAGGAAGAGGAGCTTTTTGAAGTCTGATGGGAAGCAACCCCTTTATGCTGATGATTGGGTTTGGTTTGATCATGGAGATAATCTCAACAAAAAAAATCTGGTTTAGGAACCAGTCAGGGTTTAAAAAAAAGATCTTTGGAGCTCACCATACAAATGCAATTATGTGAATAGCAAGATATTTATTATTTGTTTGCATATTTATACTGCAAGGTTACAAGATTAATACATTACTTTGATTAACTTTAGTAAGTATAACTTGAATAGTTACTTACTAAACTATTCAAGTTATACTTGAATAGTCTTTTATAACTTTATAATAGTTTTGTATAATAGCAGTTATAATAACTGCTATTTTTTTATAATAACTTATGAATAGAGATAAATGTTCCACATCTTCTTTAATGAGAACAAAACCTTTCAATGCGTTACGTGGTTTTAAAGATTCTCTGCATTTAACCAGATTATTTGTAACTACGCATAGCTTGTTATCGTGAAAAGACTGGAGAAAAGAAAAAACACTAAATATAAATTGTAAAGATTAAAAGAAAAATTATGTATTTAGAAAACAAATCCAGCCATTTATAAAAGAAGAAAAGCAAGTTCAAAATACCACAAACAAGATGGTTAACCATTGTTTATATATATATATCTATATATATATAGATATATATAGATATATATATATAACTATTAAAAGCAGCTCATTGATTTGATTTTTTTTTAAATTGTCAGATTTTGATGGTTAGAAACTTGGCAACACATACTCTCTTGAGGCTGTTTTAATCTCGTCAACATATGATTGCCTCTCAAGGTGAACAGTACAGCCCTGAAAACACCCTTTAGAAATTAAACAACACCCTATGGAATGATCCATAATTAATGGCTTTATTCGTAAGCATCTTAGTGTTTGGAATAATACATTAATTAGGTTTGCTTTAGAGGACACACATTTATAAACATCTGTTGCAACATTTTTATATGCATGGCCTAGATCCAATTTCAATGACAACCCCTTCCCAGTGGCCCCAGCAGCCACCCTTCCAACCTGACTCAAGTGCCTCATTGACCTAAAAATTGGTATTCTTTCCTCATTTGTTATTGTTGCCATTTGGTGCAATTCAGAAAAACTAAAGAGACAATCTAATTCACATTTTATTTCTGGGAAATAGGCATGTGTTAATAATAATACAAAGTATGTACTTGAAGAGGTAAAGTTAAAAAAAATTGCATTCCAATCTTGTATGTTTAGGGAGTGAACAGAGCACATTGGTAGAAGGATTAGTCAATATGGCAAAAATATGTCAGAATTTTTTCACCAAAAAAAATCTATTCCATCAGCATCTATCAATATAAAAACAAAGCTCTTGAGGGTTATTATTTATGAGAATTTAAATGATACAATTAAACCAATATGTAAAGCGCAAAGCATACATACTAAGTAAACACAAAATTATTCATAGCATGACTTAAAGCAAACCTTTAATTCTACTAATATGTTTCATCTGACTGCAACTGATGTTGATGTTTTGGCCTCTAAAACTTGGAGCTGATTACTAGGGTCGCACCGATAAGCCTGCTAGCCAATAAATCGCCCCTGATTTCCTTTATTTTGAGAGGTCGGGGATCGGCCGATGCTTGCACGTGAAGCTGATTTTATCCACTGATATTATCTACTCTACCTCCGCAAAGGTCTAAAATGCAGCCACTGTCCTCTTTTCGTCTGCCGTGAGAGAAGTTTGACTGACAGACCGGCCCACAAGACTGCATGTCTGCAGTTAATAGTCACCCCACTGTTACCAACTCAACGGCTTTCTTGCTATATTTACCAATATTTCAGATAAAAAAAATGATATTGGCCAAAATTGGAATTGCCAGGTCAATGTTAGAGATCGATAATGACCAATCGGCCACAACACTGCACTCGGTGCACCGATACTCATTACCTAATACGAATAGGTTGAATATCACACATTATCATCATCATCATCATCATCATCAATATTATTATTGCATCCTTCAGAATCCTTCTTTTCCACATGGGAACCTCATTTTGCAACATGTTTTCCAGAAATACAGCACAACAATAAAAACCTCAACTTACATCCAACATCCCACACAACACAACTATCTCAACTCAGCAAAATACTAAAAATCAATCAAATTATATTTACTGATGTAAAAAAAACGATTCCCTGGGCGATAAACTATTTTTTATTCCTATTCCCCTTGACTCATGTGTCTGAGTATCTACTGCCTGAGGGAGGAATTTCAAACTCATAAAGCACTGCAGAGGGTAGATTTGGATTCCAATGATGGTTCTGGCTATTCGAACCTGCTGCTCTTTCACAGGAAATGTGGAATATCTAATATTTTACTGGCTACTTTACCAATAACCTTTGTAGAATCGCTAATTCTGATATTTCCAAATAAGACAATGTTAAAAAGTCTTGAAATGGATTTTGTTTTAAAAAAATAAATAAATAAATAAAACTTAGACTGAAGAATTAACATAAATCTATTCACCTTACAAACCTCAAAAGAATATACAACTCTTAGTGACTCTTATTAAGAACGGTTTCCAAGTTAGCCTGAAAAGTTGTCTTTATTGCATAATTTCACAACCGGCTCATGCTTGTCACCATGCAACAGACTAACAATAAACATTATCGACTGTCAATTTGAATACATACCTGATCTCATGGAAACTAAGGTTCATAGTGTACAATGTAAGGGAGCTGAACACATCCTTGGGGAGACCCAGTGGATAAGAGATGATACTGTAAGAGATGATACTCAGACATTGTACCATTTTCTACATCTCTAAAACCTATCTGTTAAGAAATTAAAATCCAATTTACCAAGGTTGTATCAAGAATCATTCAACAGCTTCTGTGATAAAATTATTGGCTGAATAGTATTGAAGGTCAACGTGAAACCCACAAACAACAGGCAGGTGAAACATCCTAAAAAATTTGTCAGCAATTATAAGAAAATTTTGATAACTACTACTAAGTAAGATTTAAATATATTGAAGCATTTTTTTTTATGAAATACAACCAAAAGAAGACTTTTCTAAATTGACACTCTACTTTATTGTTGTTATTTTTAAAGATGCCTCTCTAGTTTCCTTTCCAACTTTTAGGTTGAATGAAAATAATTGGAAATCTCTTTGTAGTGACATAAGTCCAGCACAGCAAATCCACTTGTATAGATTTCTGTCAACTCTTGGATGGTTGGGGTTGATAATAAATAAACCAAGCAGGTGCTTCTAGAGGAGTTGTTTGCATGTTTCGTGCTACTTGCTATCTGCTATCTTCTTGTTCCTAACAGAGGTGTTTCAAGGGTCATTGCAAAGGTACTTCTGTTGACTGATTTATCCCTCAACTAGAGAGTATTTTGTCTTGGATATCTCATGGTCAGATAAGCTTTGCAAAGTTGTCAGTGCTCTGTTCGACACAGCCATATAGACCAGCAATGTTTGTATGTTTTATTACTTGTCAGTGGGAAAGCAAATCTGCTGTTTGAACACACTTTGTACCCTGGACTGAAACTGTTGTCTTTTTGCAAGGAAAGAGCTTTAGACTTAAAATTGTTTTTTAAGATCACTCCACAGTGTCTATGCTTGCAAAGATTTCAATGAAGTTATATATAAATTAGCTTAAGTTATTCAACAAAACATCTGTAGATTTATCATGTAGAGCTGTTAAGCTTCGAGTTTTCAGATGTAGACTAATAAAACGGGAAACAGAGAAACTGTATTTTTTTTTGTTTGTTTGTTTATATGAGTGACCAGGGGTTTTGCTTGATTTCCCTAAGCTCAGTCAGTCAGGCTTCTTCCCACCATCTTCCTTATTTTACACCACAACAGTTGCAAAGTGAACAAGCAGCAAAACTTCCTCACAGAGAAGAGAATTAGTTGACATCAGTAAAAAGACCAGATATTAATTTCCTATTTCTGTTATAGTAAGCACATCTGCCAAGACTTACTGTCAACATGCTCTCACACCAATAAGAAACAGAGCAACTGAACATTTTAATTTTTTATCAGGCAACAACTGCAGACTACAGAGAATGTGAAAGCAGAAAAAACATCAAAAGAAAATAGGCTTGTTCTGCTGAGCAAATGACAAATCTGAAAACAAGTGATCAGCTTATCGGTGTGAATATTAAAAAAGTAAATGACAACTTCATAAGGTTGTAACACAACAAAATTCAGATGAATTTTTTTTTTATGAAAGTATTTCTCTTACCTGTTCAGCTGATTCAGCTGGAACAACACTGACGGAAACTGCAGAGAAAAAGAAAGAAATATTATTTCAAATTATCCTAACATTTCAAAATGTAACTAAAATATATAATGCAGCATCCAAAAGAGTCACAGTTGGATTGAGGAGTATGATACATCATTCATCTATCATAATTTGCAATTAGTGCCCAGGGAGCATCTATCTAATTGCATTGCTGCTGATGAGGAGACAGAAAATCCTTTGCAGACAAATTTGCAGTGATTACAAATCAATACATCAAAAACATTCTCAGGCACCCCCTGACAATTAAAAAGGATAATTAATTTAAAGAAGGGAATGGTTCAATTTCTTCTTTTGACTCAGCAGAGAAATGGTTACGCAGTTGCTGATGGTCCCATTTCTAACCTAACCGTAGTTTTTAAAGAGAAAAGTTGGCTGGTATTATTAATGTCACAAAACCAAAACTATAATATGTACTCAAAAAAGTTCAATATGATCTCCCCGCTTTATGCAATTAATACAATCCATGACTTTTATGAGCCAATAACTCCGTTAATTAAAAGCCAACCATTTCTTAGCATTGTCGATTTTTTAAACAATCTTCTAAACTCGAAGCACCTTCAATTCAGTGTGTTAAAAGTAATGCATTTAATTATTTCAGACAAGAAAGCACATACAGTATATATACATACCGTACAAACCAGTATCAATTATTCTGACCATTGAGTAATCTGATATTTTTTAAAAATCCTGCAGATTTGTCATTTAACCACTTAAGCTTACCCAATGCAACATTTACATAAAAACAGAAATCAATTGATGATGTAATTCCTTTATTAAACAAGACGATATGCAGAAATTGGTTCAAAATATACTGTATTTAATTATTAAATACAACAAAATGTGCACCATTATGCATCAATATTATGCCTTTAATTGTAACATTTTTTCATCAAACAAATGTCTTTGTGGGCTGATTATTTGAATGTCACATTAAAAATGATTAACAATATATCATGTTCCCTTTCTTTTAAAGGTCTGAAAAACTGGAAATTTTAACAAGAGTGTGGATACTTTTCAATGATTGTGCAAACTGGAGAGGGTGCTTAACATTTTGCTCCTACACCATAAAACAGACCGTGTTGCAGAAACTTATTGTTATAAATGAGTGATTATGTGACTGGTGCTAATGCCTATTATGAATGCAGATTCATTGTGAGGGAAGAGGGAAGGAATATGAGTCAATTGTTGACACATTTTGCAAAATAAGAGCTCAGTGCACTGAGCTTTACTCATTAATTAGATCTATGTGGGTCATAACTAGTGTCATCTCTGCAATGTTATGCTTGTGGCTTGTGAAGTGCAAGTATCAGCAAAGGACGAATAAGGCTATGTAATGCCAGGAAACACACAAAAACCTTTGAAAATACTTATGTTTTCACAAATTTACACACTTTACTATTTTGAGTGTTTGACTGAACTGAATCATCTTTCAGGTCCACAAAATGTGCTTTTGGGATTATCCAAATACAATAACTATAAATTGTATAAGAATACATGTTTAATGTTTTTAAGGGACAGGAAGCCACCTTAAAAACCAGCTTGCATTAGTCTATGACTGCTCATGTTTCATATAAAAGAGAGACAAAGTTATGATCACTGGTGCAACATTGTTGTATTAACAATCCTGATCCTAAATATCGCCATTTAAACACACCTAATTTTTTGATTAGAAAAGGAAACACTTATATTGGATTTCATTAAATGTCGCTGTGGACACATGGTTGATCATGATTACTTTATTTTGATCAGTGATCATAGTAACACCTATGCAAAGAGGGGATCAGTTCCACATTTCTAACACACAAAGAGGTGGACATAAAACTAAACAAAAAGACTGGGGTTTTTTTTTTGTTTGTTTTTTTTGGTTTCTCCAAAAAAATTGTTGGCAGAATCAAAATAGTCAACTGCCAACAAAGATAAATAACTGTGAAGTGGTTAAATACATCAGCTCAAAATTATGTGAAATAGAAAGTTTTAGGTAAAATGGTAACGTCTGCATATGAAATGGGAATATAAATCCATCCAAAGCCTGAAATCACAAGCTGCATACTGATGAAGAGACTCAAAATTCCTGATGTAGAAAAAAAATGCAAAGTGTTATCATTGGTAAGGTGAGTAGGGTCCTCCTACATGTTGTGCCGGGAGTGTTGGCTTCTAAAAGACAAAAGTGTGCCAGTTGTGAAAGAAAGATCATAAGTTGTTTATAAGCTCTAAAATCTGATTTGGATCAAATAGGTCTTCACTTTTGCTCTGAAAGAAAATAGAGTGTGCTAAATCCAAATCTTGTCATCTTGATATCACAGTATCCCAGTTTTCCCATATCATTAAAAATGCAGCATTTGCTGCAAATCCAGGCTTCCTACAGGAATAGTCACATTCAAAATAATATATTCTGTGACAATGGTTCCGAATTTCCATCATTTCATGGCTTACCCCAGTGAGCGAGAGGGGGGAGTAACTCCATACATAATGTTGAACACTAGGGAGCACCTCCATTTCATCGCCTCCTCATGCTGCATAATCAGAGAGGTTGTTTCCAACCAGCAAACCACGCCGAGGGGCTTGATGGTTGTATCTTTCTGGCATTCATAGAACAAATTTTAGAAATTATGTTAAAGGATAGAAGCTATCACTGTTTTTGCTGAAAACATTTCAACAAAAAGCTTAATTCTTATTACTGGTACTATAAGAGCAGGTAATTAACAATAGGAAATTATAAAGATCTTGCAAAAAGAAACAATCCATACTGATAAAAATTATGTTAGGTTTTATTTAAAGGGAACATTAAATGCACAATTCATTTTTTATCACTTAAATACATTTAGTTGTGTACTTGGAGTCTCTAGTAGTGCATAAAAGTTTCATTTAGTCTCCCTGGTGCAAAGTAGATATTTTTATTTTCTGTTTGTGACATGTTTTCTCTATTCCCTATTTATTTTTTTTCCCCCTATTTAAATTTTTGAACTATTTCATCATGGTATTTGCTGCTGAATTGTTAAACAATGTTATGGATGTCCAGCAGACCAATTTTCCAAATCTGATATTTTTATTTCTTGCAACAATTTTATAGTCCAAATTCAAGTATCCTGAAGTTAGAAGTCAAAACGTTTGGTTGTTGAGTGTAGTAACCCACATAATTCATTGCACCGTCCCCCAGTATCAGAATGTGGGGAAGAAAATGCTATAATTCATGGAACTTTACCCACCAGTGGGGAAAGTCCTCTTTGTTTGCACAAAGGCCCAATGATGAGTTCATCAGGCACCTTCATCAATATCAGAAAGGATTTTTCAAAAGACTGTCTGATTAAGAGGTTACCGTAGTTTCTTCTGTCTATGAAAATGACATACACAGCAAAGCAGTAAGCTTAAACTGATATTAAAATGAGAGCAAACTTTACTTTAGATATTAATTTATTGTGCTTATATGATGGCCTGGCCATTGTTTTGACAGGAGTAGCTTCATGCTTTTTGCTTTAGTAAGCACTCCGTGCTCGCTTTCAGCTCCTTGAGGACATAAACATGCTGCATGTTTTGAAAAGCATTATTACATAAAAACTCTGGCCCTGTTTTGGTTGTTTTTTTCTTGGGGGAACACATGATCTAAATACATTCAGTGAAGTTCTTGTCACTAGTGTTAGCTAACTCACAAACTATGTTGAGGCCATGTTAAAAGACATGTTTATTCATAATGTATTATCATTTTCTGGCTCAAACATGTAAGGCTGAATGGACAAGTCTTGCATTGTTTGGGAATAAAAACTATGGTTTTAGCAAACCACCACATTCCTTAGCCATCATGTATTCACACACAAGCAAGGAAACTTCAGCACAGAGTTTTACATGTTTTGCTTTGTATTTGCAGAAGGATCATAACAGAAAAATAGTTACTTTAATAAATTTTTTATGAATACAAATCTTTTTTTACACACACACACAAACAAATTATCATCTATGGATGCTCCAGCATACAATTCTCAGACATTTTGGTTTACAACGTGACAAAATGTATTTACAACTACATATTCTGGTTTACAAGCCTAAATGTATATATCATGGACTTTTTACATGCACACATTTCCATCTATCCATTGTGAAATCAGATATTTTTGCCATTCTATGATACCATTATACAAACTGCAATTTGCCACAACACAATTTGATAAGAACATAATATTTATGACGGGAATTTTTTCCCATAGTGAAGTTATAATTACGAGGAGTTCAGACCAAAGCATTGAAGTTCCACTTTATACAGACCACCACTGATTGTATTAAATGTGAAAAGGAAAGATTTAGAAAGATATGTCAACTTTAAAGCCATTTCTTTTTCTATTGAACTTTTTCTAAATAAAATTTTAGTTTGCTTGTTTAAAATGTGTCAAGTTTCTTATTCAGAGTTCTATTTCTGTCAGAATTTAATGAGTACAGAAGAAAAGGAGAAATCGCATGTTAATCCTTTGAATTCACTCAATCCTATTAACAAAGGCAGTTATGTAGGTGTGCACTATGCAAATGAGTAGGACAGCAGCAGCATTAAAAATCCTATGATCACTTTGTTTATGTGGGGTACAGAAAGCTAAATGAGACACCCAGAGGCTGCCAAACAGGCTGAGAAGAGAAAACTAAAATTGCAGCTGCAACTGTTCTGAAAAAAAAGAAAAAAAAACATCATCTGGTGAAAACAATAACATCTCTAAAATAATTTTAGCAACACCACGCCTGTACTGTTTGCCACAGAAGTGCCACATCCACAAATCACTTCTGGGACCAATAAACAAATAGCTGAGAGCCATTAAACCTCGATTCAACTCATACTCATCTCCTCCAGAATCAAGGGGCGCACCTGCCGCCATCAAGTTTACAGAAATGAACCCGCGCAGTGGCACAATACAGCACAATTTAGAGGCAGGAAAAAAAATTACAAATTCTGGTGCACCAAGCAAAATATTAAAGACTCCATTTCTCAGTCAGTTAGGTTCCAGTTATTAAAAGTGCTGTGAAAGTAACACAACTTCAGCTTGCTGTTTCCTTATAAAATAAATTTGGATGAGGCCTGTGCTGATTACTAGCATAAAAGTTTAGAAAGATCTTAAAATTAGGGTTTTAAATTCAATCAAATGGGACACAGAGTAACACAATGATGTCCATGGACCGCCTGGTGTTGCAGTTTCACTCAGCTGGCTTACAGAAGGCTTTGACACTTTGATTGCAGCAAAAACAAATGCATGGAATTTTTTAGTATTTACAAAGATTCAACAAATGTCATTGAAACTATAGAATGTCATAATTAATGTCACAAGATTATTGCCCTAAATCCTAAATCAAGCTTACTGTTTTGTTATTGTTGTGACGGTAAAACCATGGCATTTTTCCCCAAGTCTTACATATTGTGAGAATCTCAAACTGGCACATGTATTTTAAAAAATGTTATGTGAAAAATAATAGCCATATTAATCATAAAATAGGTCAGATCTCGTAATTTGAAGCATATGCATTTCTATAGAGTAAAGTGTTTCCAATGTAATGCGTGAGATTAATATTATTTTGTCAGCTATGCAACATTTGAGTTATGTGCTGCTACTGAAGCAGTGGCACACATGTGCGGTGAGACCTGCAGATGAACTTAACCATGTCCCAAAATGTTGCAGCTACCTGGCTTAGCTGATGGCTTAGCTGACACTATATAGTGTGTTTTTATAGTGTCAACAGTGTAGTGAGGTCACAAGCTAATAATACTTTACTAAGACATTCAATGCCTGTCTGCCCAGACATGCTAGATACGCAATAATGTGACACGGGTGTTGAGCTGATCAAACCTTAGATGCATATCTATAGATGCATTATAATGAACACAAATTCTTAAAAAATTTTATTTGAATTTTATGAAACCTGTAAGCCTGACTGTTGTTTGGCAGCTTAAAAATGCCAGTAATTTCTCCGCAGACACACTTTGAGCTGACAAACAGAAAAATCTATTATAAAGCACTTTATCAAGAGGTTGGCACAGATGGCTCACAGTTTGAGTCTCACAGACAGTAGTTATAATGCTATTGATTTGCACCTTCTTAAGCTTTGTTCAAAACTGTTCTGTATGCAAAAACGCACAAGCCTCATCTGGAAATGTGCCATGTTAAACTTTAAAGCTCAAGCTTCTCCATCAGCCATGGGAACCACACTTCACTCTGTGGAGTCTAAGTAACATGGCTTCTAATTCAAAAAGGGGGAATATTAAATACAAATTTAGATCAAAATGACTAAGTCGGGTCACCACTTGATTATCAAGGAAATAAAAGCCAAATAGTTTAGTCTCAGTTATTGTTTATGTCATGATGTGTTTACAGTTAATAAAACAGAATATAGGACCAGTGCTAGGTTCGGCTACAGGAGTAGAGAAATGCGTAAGTATATTAATGACCACAGACCAGAAAATAAGTTTAAACTGCCGGCTTATTATTTGTTGAGAAAAGAAAAATGACACAAATTCAATTCAAAATAGTTTCTCTGTTTCTTTCAGAATATCTTATTTAATATTTTAAACCTAATATTGGGTATTAAAGGATACTATTTGTTTAAACCTAGGTTATAGTTCTATTTAAGTTCAAGTTGATACTATTAATCTATTTAATTTACAGTTTGTGTTTAATCTTTTTAAATCTATTTTAGTTAACTAGTGTTCTTAAGAAGTTAAGGTTTTTAAATTTTCTGTTTTAATCATTTCTTGTTTCTATTATAACCCAACAGACAATTTTATATTACACACACTAACAATGTATATTGAATGCGGTTCGATTAAAGAAAAACAATAAATCACAACAGAAACAATCCAGCAAAAGACCGAATAACTTGTGCTTTCCTCTCTGAAGATCCTGAAGGGTTAATCCCGTTTCTCTGAATCCACTGCTTTTGTTAGCAGGAAAACATGGGAAGATCATACCAGTTTGGATGATTCGAAATGTCCAGCAGAGGGCGTAGCTCCTACTAGACGACGGTCACAGGGCTCCTGGGTCGCCATCTTGTTTCTCGTTAGCGGAATCCAAATCAGCAATCGACTCGGAATTTCCCGGTCCAGTTTCCAGCGGAACCTTAAAAAGGCCTGGTTTAATAACCAACAAAGGATATCAAAAGTTCTTTTAATTTTGCTCTGCGCTGAATAAAGCAATATACTCGCCAATTTGGCGGCTGAACATCGTGTGTGTGGGGGGGAGAAACATGCCTCACCCACACCAGCTCATCCGTTACTTCCACGGTTTTTGAACATAAAACATAAATGTGCTACTTTAGCTTTCCGTTTCAATGAAATAAAATTATCTTCCAAATAACGTCCTTCGCAGAAAATAAAATACAATTTTAACTCACCAAGTCCAGTTCTGTAATATATAATACTTCCCGAACGCAGTTAAAACAAAGCAGAATGCCCCTACTCCAAAAATGGGGAAAAGTTTCCAGACAGCAGGTAGACTTTATAATCGTCGATTTCTCTTATCTTTCGCTCTTTCACAGCACTACTCTTCTAGCTTCTTCGTTCTCTATGCTTCTTCTCTCTCTCTGCTTCTTCTTCTAGCGCCAGAGAACGTAGCAATCCGGTTGGCTGGGGCAAGTCACATGGGCTACATATCAATGTGACCCTTCAGAATAAGAGATTTCTCACACTTGAATGTTTTAGCTGCTGACAAAATAAAACTGTTTCATACGATTTCAAACCAAACAAAATATCATAACATGAAATACAGCATTTTTAATGTTTGTAATTATTATTTTTAAAACTATCTTAAGACTTATTTATTCTCTATTTATTCTCCTATGTATGCATTTTATAGCAATTTTTATGAAAAGGCTTACATTTAGTGAAGGCTATTTCAACCTGGGTTACATTTAGGATTAAAAATAAGTATTAAAGGCTCACATGACATCACAGAGCTTCCTTCCTGCAACTTCTCCTCTTCCTCTTGAAGCAGAAAGTAGGTTAATGCAGTGCATTGTTGAATCAATAGTTATCCCAGCCTTCTGTATTCGGTCCTTCATGGCCCGTTGTCCAACAGGGTGCTGCTTCTCACTTTGAAGCATCACCATGAAATTGTTTTAAAAAGGCTTGACAAGGCCACAATTTTAGAAAAAAGTAATGAGCCAATCAAAGATCTGTGGCAAATTTCACAGTTTTAGTCGAGCCTTGACCTGTCAACGCTGATTTTAGCCGATTTCTATTCTCTTTAAGAACATCCGTCTATTATCTGAACAAGCTTGTGCTTGCAGGGTCACGAGAGGGGTTGGTGTCTATCTCCAGCAGTTGTACGACAAAGGGCAGAGTCTTTAAGAACATTAATAAAATGAAATTCAAAGTATATTTTTCTATCCTTCCTGCTGTCAGTGGTCATTAATAATTTACATTAGGAGCAAAGGCAATGTTTTACTATGTGCAAAAGAGCAGTAAAGCTCTTTACTATAAAAAATTATTTGAATCTGTATCTTATGACTGTTCACTAACTAAGCATCTCTCAGGTGCATTTCCTAATGAAAACAGACACTAACCCTAACTGGGATTTCCAATATAACATTGGACATTTTAAAATATAGTATGTTCTGTAACATAAGGACATTAAAAACTCACATTACTACAACTTCACTACTGCTTAATTTTTAAACCGCTTTCTGACACTGCAAATAACTAACTTTCAGTCTTCTTCCCACAGAAGCAACTTCCACACTGAAAAGTGTTGGTTTCTCCATTCACAGATGATGCAATCACTGTGATCACATAAAGATGAGATTTCCGAGTTTCTTACAGACCAGTCAGATGTCTGTGTAGCTCAAGCTGATGCCTTGGTGTCTCTCGAAAGATAAATAACTGAGATCTACACAGCATAAGTGCATGCTTTCTGTGCAACATGAAAAGCATATTTTTTCACTAAAGTAAGATCCTAAAACCTTTGAGAATTGAAAGGAAAATTTCAAAAGCACTGCCTTATGTACAAAAAAGCAGAGTATATAAGATATTTGGTCTTAAACAGATATGTACAAATTATGTAATTTTCAAAAAAATACAACTGACTCATTTAATTGTGAGCAATTATGCATTCAAAATAATCTGTTTATACATACATCTGCTTGGAAAAATGATTTTTATAGAAAGAATAAAGCTTAATTTCACTTCTGAAGTCTCCTGTGGATATAATACAGTCTCGACTTTTTGAACATAAATATGCATTCCTCTGACTATGTAAGGTATCAACTTAAAAATAAGCAAATAAAGTACATTTTACATGAAGTTTTCTCTTTTCTTGGCAAAAATTCTGAAGCTGTGTAGACCTTTCCTCCCTGCAGACACTGTGAGTCACCGCAGGAACAGCACAGGTGTAATAATGAGTCCTGCATTCCACCGAGGAGCGATCCTGCTGTTGTACAGCCTGATTTGCTTTCATCACTTGCAGGGAAGCTTAATGTGCTTTCACTAATGTAAGGAGCCCACAATGCCTTGCCTGAAAATGCTCAGTATATTGGGAGAAACTGATGAAACTGATATGAACTATTACTGGCAGTTCTAGGTAATCTTATTTTAAAACTAGAAGGTCTAATACCTACAGCCACATATCTTTAATTGGGGAGCTGTTTCAAATAATTTGATTTTATAAAGAAATCTTCGTTCAGGATGTGGAAGGTGTGGAAAAAATCTATAACATTTTAGAGAAAGGGGTTTCTTTTAATCAAACTATGGCATGTAAACCCATTTGTTCTTTAGTTAGTAACTGCTCATTCAGGGCTGTACTGCCTGGGTAATCTCTGGCTTGTTGCTCTCCAGCAACAGCTGGAGAGCAAATTTACTTCGAGCTTCAGTCCTCCAAATTTCATCACCCAGAGTGACTCCATCTGGCCTGCAGAGAAAACCTAACTTGCTTTTCTTCTCAAATTGCAAAAAAGGTCCAGAAATGTTCTCAGCTGAAGTAAAAAAAAAAATGCTTTTTATCATGTCAATGATAAAACTGCATACACTGTTGAGTGCACCATTATTTAGTTGTTTTTATTATGTGCTGTATTGAAGAATAATGTTTTTACTATAAAGAATCTCCTTTCTGTGTAGAGCTAACCACAAACTTCTTAATTCCCTTTGGTAGATTTACCTTCTGGTTTCTACCTGATAAAACTGAAACAGATATCTCTAAAAGATTATCAAAATGTAACAGAAGAAATATGAGCTTATTTACAATTTTTTAACCCAAAAAGTAATGCTGAAACAATTATACCCTTCTGAATACTCACTAGAAAAATATTTTTGACCTTACCGCATTCAGATCCTTCTTCTAGTTCCTGAACAATTCTTTGCATGTTTCTGCTGGATTTTTCAATGATAGACTGACTGACTCTTTGTCAATGTCACTTACAGTCACAACAAAGACTAGTGAAAATACACTTTACATCACCGCCTGATATTCCTTCCAACCATTTTTTTTCCCCCATGTCCAATTTAGCTTCAGAATGATCCAAAGCAGGAAACCATTCAGAGACTTGGATCAAAAAGCCGATCTGCTACCTTTCTTCCACAAGACAACCTTGAAGCTCGTTTGAACAGCTGTTGGGGAGAGATTCCTTCCTCTACTGAGCTCAGAAAAAAAAAAGATCAGGAGATCCAGTCAGGTTCACCGAGAGGTGAAGCAACGAGATCTGGATCTCAAAGTATAGCTTTCTGACTCTTCTGATAACGAACTGTTCTGATCTAATTCCATCCATCCATCCATCCATCCATCCATCCATCCATCCATTTTCTGTACACCTTTGTCCCTAGCGGGGTCAGGAGGGGTGCTGGTGGCTATCTCCACTTATAATTCAGCTTAATATTGGAAATGCTCATTTCCAGTCCTAAAATCTTCAAGTAGTTGTTAGATTTTCTGTTTATTATTGTATGCTTGTAATGTTCTTTGTTTAATGATTTATTATAATCTTTAATTGCTCAGAGCAGTTAATAACAAATACAGTCCTTGATCACATGTAGTTAATCTGATTGCAAGTAAATCATATTTGTATATAAAATCTCATCATGCACACTTTGTTCACATAGAAGATAACAGCTCTCTGAGTGGTCAATATTTAATAAGACTGAAGTATTGATATGACTTAAAACAGCATCAAACTGCTATATTAGAGACAAAAGATTTGATGAATAAACTAGGGTAATCCTGTAATTCCATAATTTCCACTGAATTGAAAAAATACTACCTCTATTAATGAACTTGCAACACATTTTATTCTCATTCATGCAACATTCTCCAAATCAGATTCAGCAGGTCAGACCTCAAAGTAAACCAGCATCAGCCTGAAAAGGCCCGATGGGTGCATGTCAAGTCACTTGCAACTTGTCTCTTGTATAAAATATGTCTTCATTTCTAAGTAGGTTTTAATTAAATTAAGTGTTTCCATTATCTTGTGCAGCATTATCTGACACCAACCTGCTTTACAGCTTACTGTCGCAGATCTAATTTTTAAAAGTCCAACAACTTGTGACCGTAGCGAAGGGTCAGAAGAAAGAGATCTGTTTGAAAGGTGTGCTCTGCAGCTCAACTTTCACCACCATCTCTTACATCAATCTCCCAGGCTTGTTTTCTGTTGCTGAATTAATTTGTCATATAGCAAAGAGAAGAGGGAAGGCTTCAAAGAAAACGGGCGATTTACAACTCAAACAGGGAGGCTGAAACAGCAGCCATGTTGGAGATGTTTGAAATGGAAATGACATCTGGCAAGAAACCTGCTGCAATTAATATTTCTCATTATCGCTTCTTCACTAACCATCAACAACCATTTAGGATTTTGTAACATTTACATAAAACAACATATCATTAAAAAACAGCATTTGATACAGGTTGGATCTACACTTTGTTTACTGAATGATTTTCTGCCTGAATAATAAAAAAAAAGGACATATGCGACCATTGCAGAGCCACCCCAGCAACCACAATTGAAATGCGCTCTGAGCAAACAGAGGCAGAGTGCTGTGGCCTGAGACTGGGAGGTGCTGTTCCCCATCCAGACTGAGTCACACTCAGCTGCAAACCGCTCCAGTGCACATCAGAAATGACAGTGGGTGGAAACTTCTCGGACAACATCATTGAAAAGCAGCAGACATGGTAACCCTATGTCACCAAAAAACTCAGTCTCCAGAAACTCAGGAGAGCTGCGACGGTCAAGTCCATAAATGTTGTGTTCTGGGTGTGTCGCGACGGACTTGTCAGAGTGTGAAGTCTAGCTAAACATCCTTGATTCAGTGCCAAGCAAGTAAACACAGCTTCTGTTTGTACACATGCTCGATTGAGACACAATATCACTGCTGCACACAGTAAACGCAGTGCATTTAATTTTTAACCCCAGCTTCAATAAATGTTTGAACTGATATTTTCTTCATGCAAGTGGAAACCTATTACATCATTAAAGTTAGTAAAGAAGAGCCTTAAGTTATTTTTACAGGAGAGCGAAAAGGGGTGTTCGCGATCGGTACAAAATCTCTTGAATTTTAAGGAGATCAACATTTTTGAAAATGAGTTGTGGGCATAAGGTGAACAAGAAAACAATGAAATTGTACACAATACTGAATTTGATTACGATAATTCGTTACATGCATATCTGAAAAGGGTCTACTAATGAGTTTTTTAAGCATAAAGTTGGTTAAATTTGGTAAAACTAAAGATGGCACCAGACTGAGAATCTGGTATTAAATAAAGCTTATCATCAGGGACATAAAAAAGTTATAATAAAAAACTACACCATCATTAATAGTATAGTTTTATAGATTATGTACATCTGTGGTGCCCAAGAGTTTTTTTCACCTGCTCAATAATAAACAAAACATGCAAAGTTTTAGCAAAACGAAACAGACCGATTTCTGTAGAAAAGGCTTTTTTTTTTTCTGTCAACATAGAAAGGCTGTTACGCATTTGCTTTATTAAAAAAAAAAGTACACAATCAACATCTGCAGATCTTTGTTGCTTTTTTTTTTTTTTTGTCATAACTGCAATTTCCCCCACGACCCTGGCTCACTCTCCTCCTGCTCTCTTCTCATGCTCTAATGGACCTCCACACTGCGCTCGAGTCACTCTGTACAAACCACTTTCCAACTACACCAACATATTTTGCAGTGACCCCTTCAATTTGATTGACTGGGCTCATCACAGACTATATTCTGCACTATATAGTGTAGCAGTGCATTGAATTTTGAATTGGCAGGCAAAATTTGTGACTAAAACTTCGTGCTTCTATTGTAAGTTCGATGTTTTACATTTTGATCAATTCTACAGCTTAGACACAGCATAAAAAATTAGACTACCATATACATTATTTTGGTAACACAAGTCAAATGTATAGTCATTTATCTGAAACATTTATTCCTGCTAATTTGGTTGATTATGACAAACAGCTAAAGGGAATAATAACATTACATTAAGCTAATATAAAAGGCTGTTAATACCACAATATTGACCCAGTGAGTATGTTCATGCATTGTACAGTACATGCACTTAATATCTTGGTTGGCATTTCTTTTGTATTAATTACTTCAAGGCAGTGTTGCATGGAGACGATCGACCTGTGGGACAATTGGAGTAAAAAAATAAGATGTTGCTTTAAGAGAGGGCTTCAGCTCATCCTCACCCATGGATTCAGTCTGGGGTTTACAACAGGCCAGTTTGCTGACTGATCAGGCAGAGCAGTAACATAGTCACTTAAATCAGGTATTATTGGCAGTTTGTATTGGTGAGTTTAAGCAGAGGAAAGCATAACGCTCTAAATTCTCCTTATCAACTGCTGAATTGACTTTGTAATGTATTAAAGAGAGTGTGCAAACACCAGCAAATCCTCAATGGCTGTGGAAACATCACACTGGCCATTTGAATATCAAACTCTTGAATAGTCTGCTTTGGAATCATCTTCCTGTTTCATGTGCACCTCTTTTGACCAGACTTTTTCCTTCCACTTAATCTTCTATTAACATGCATGCATTCAGAACATATTGATTGTCTGATGGGCAACTATAAAGTCATTAACGTTTAGGTCATAATATCTCAATAAAGACCAACTTTTACTTTTAGCCTAATGTGATATCTGAGAACCTGCCTTCTGGTTTTCCACAGCTATAAGCCATAATCTTTAAAATGAACAAATAAATGTTATGTCAAAGTAACCAATAAACATATAGTTAATTAGTTTTACTTATCTCATTGAATTAATTAAAAATAACTTCTTGATAATATTTAATGCAATAAGTGAGCCTCAATGTCTAAGTAAAGCAGAAAGACACTTTTGCAACGCATTGGTCAAGTGTGTGCACGCCTATTCAAAATAAGATAAAAACGGGTTCGACTGTAGATTTGTATGACCAAATTAAGAGCTCAGATCTCGACTGACAAATTAAACCCCACTTGAAGAGCGGGGGGAGGGAGGCACCGGCGGAGGTGCACTGATCCCCGGGCGTGAGTCCTGCCAGCGGAACGTCGATGTGTCAGGAAGAAGCAGAGCGAGAAGAGGGTCACATTCCGGAAAAAAAAAGAAAAAAGAAAAAAAAGAAAGAAAGCAAAGTCTGTGATTTAAAGTGCTAGAGCTTTCAACCTTCGCCCTGTAATTAACTCCAAGACAAACTTAGAGCACTCTGAGAGCCGCATGCTTGCCGAGCAGTGCGAATCGCCTGGAAACTCCTCAGGAAGTTGAGGCGGATCATGGCTCCGCACTTCTCAAACAGTTATACTAATGCGCTCGGCTCTCGTCCTCCTGCCCTGCTCGGCTTCTGTCAAAACACAAGCTTCGCCTTTTGAAACTAAACAACACGGAACTGTTCACTGTTTGGACCGCCAGCACGCTCCTCGCAGCTGCCTGCTGCGAACCTCCTGACACAAGGATTAGAAAGTAAAGTGAGCACTTACGGAAGGAGAGAAAAATCCCACAGACTGCCACTTTGAGCCCGATGTGTGGGCTGCTCGACAGCATCCTGAGAGAGTCCTGTGACTGGTGTAGGCGGTGGAGAAAGCTCACAGAGCATGGGCTTACTGGCAGTGGATTTTTTATTTTTTTTTCCCAATAAAAAAAAGACAGGGTTATTCCATGTCACAGTTTCACGGCAAACGGGGAGTGGAGTTTGTGCTCAGCTAGCAGGCATTCCCAAGCTTCTGTCCAAGGCGCAGGGACGCGCTCTGCTGGCGGGATGAATTCAGCTGACAGAAGGTCTGAGCAGATGGAGAAAATCAGAAAAAAAAAAAAAAAAAAACGCCCACACGATGCTTTCTGCTGCTGACTTCAGGTGCTCTCGTGAAAATCAAAGCTGTTTTTAGTATTAGAGACACTAATTTACCTTGGGCTTTTGAATTTTGCACACGTTGACAGTCTTTTAAAGTAACCTTGTATTAAGTAATGAAACTGGCCTCAGAAAAAGCCATACTCTTTAATGTTGATCACGTTTGATCACTTTACAGCTTCAAACTTTATTTATTGTATTTTGCATGATACTAGCATGTACAGTTAGACCTCAAATTGTTTACTCCTGGTAGATTTACATTTAAAATTATTTTTCATTCATGGCACCATCCAATTTAGATTTTCTTTCTTTTATTTAACCAAGATAAAACCAAGTTTCCACTGTAATTTTGTTGAACTCCAATCATTTGTGGCTGGAACGTAGATGTTCTGGTAAAGACTCAGAGATTTGTTCGTGAACTTTGGTGAGACACATCAGAGAGAAACTTGGGGTGAAGGTTGAAGCAAGGTTAGATTATAAAATAACCCAAGCTGCAGAAGAGTTGTTCAATCTACTTTCCAAAAGGAGAAAGAATATAGCACAACATGACATGACAGACAAACAACAAACAGCAGCTTTGATCAGTGAAGTAGTCGCAAGTCACATTTATGGTAACTCTAGAGGAGCTGCAGAGATTCCCAGGTGAGCGAACATGTCTGCAGGAAAACGTTAAGTCATACAGTCCCCAAGTGTGGCTTTATGAACAAAGAATGAAATGAAAGCCACTGCTGAAAGGAAACCATAATAAGCCACAATTTACAGTTATGGCTTGGTGACTAAACACAATGGAAACCTAATAATGCACATAATCCTGAAAACACCATTTCTACAGTGAAAAACTTTGGCCGCCTCATACTATGGATGTGCTTTTCTTCAGTAGTGGTAGGGAAGCTAGATACAGGACAATTTTGGAAGAAAACCTGTTGGACGCTGCAGGAAACGTCAGACTTCACATTCTAACAGAACCCCTCTAAACTTACAGCCAGAGCTACAATTATTGATTTAGATCAGGTGTGTTGAGGCAGAAACATCTAGAAGTTGTAAGATACAAGATCTCGATGACTGGACTTTCAAACTTGAGGTTTAGATCAAACTTTGTTTGTCTGTTGGAATTCACTATTTAACTTAAGCTCATTAGGAATCTGTTGCAAGACTTAAAAATTGAAGTTCTATCCAATCTGCCTGAACTTGATCTACTTTGAAATAAATAATGAGTGCAACTTTCACTGCTTAAGTGTGTGATGCTTGAAGAGACACACCATGTGTAAATGCAGCAAAAGAGCGTTTACGGAGTATTGACTCTAAGGGCAAATGCACAGTGTTCTTTGCCTTCATTTTCGCAATCATGACTCATATTTTGCTGATCTGTCATATGAACTCTAAGGAAAAAAAACCTGAAATTGTGACTGCAGCATATCAAAATGTGAACAGTTTAATGAATGTGAATGGTTTCGGAAAGCAAAGCACTGTGCATTCAGTTAAAAGCTGAAACCAACACATTTCTCAAAATGGTATGTTGCAGTTTGACAGGAGTAACACAAAAGCGTTCATACTTGAATTCAAAAATCCCTGCTTGGTTTGAGGAATTTTAGCTACTAAATTATTTTGAAATTGCCCCATTTAAAGAAAAGAAGGAATTTAACCTTTTCAAAAGGGAATCTAGAAAGATTGAGAATGAACTCCCCTAAGGATGCAAGTGGCTCTCTGCATAAAAAGTGCAGGCTTTTCTGCATTTTCAAACCGGCCTCATTATTCAGACCAGGAGGTAGCTAAAGAGATAAAGCAGAATAAAGCACATGTGTGATTTCAGGTAAGTGGTCTAACCTCACCACTTAGTCAGCATGCTGCTGTAATAGCTGGACCCTGAACATGGGGATACCAAAATAGAAATAGGATGCTGTGTGTGCATTTGACAGACGTTTTATCCTGAACAACTCACAAATGAGGATATAACAATGCAGTGAATATCATAGGTAATAAGAAACCACTAGCCAGGCTCAGTCAGAGGTGACAGTGTTAAAATAAAGTGTAGGCATAGAGTGAAGACAATAAAGAGAAGCAGTAGAGGGATAGGTTAGTACATTATGGAGCTAGGGTACGAAGAAACAATAAAAGAAACAATGAATGCAGAAATTTCAAAGTTCGTAAGCTTTTGTTGCTCTTATATTTGACTGCTGTTTACTGTTGAAGTGTTGGAGTTGTGAATCTGCCTCAGGTCAATAGTATTGCTGTCTTTAATGTCTTTTTATAAATATAAAGTTAAAGCTAAGTCATTACTGAACATATTTCACTAAATGAGTCTTTTATTCTGACTTTGAACATGAGTTAACACTGCTTGAGTTCATTTAAACTTTTAGGGATAAACGTCATTCATATTCAGAACAAGGCAAACAAAACATGAGTGTTTCCCAGGTCTTGCCAGGTTTCTATTTCCTTCCTACTAGAGTAATGGCAATATGTATGACATTTTTGTTATTCTACCATTAACAGAATGGTAATGGTAGAATAACATTACCATTTTTTCTTTATTTAAAGAAAAAAAACAACTAATTTTTTTTGTCTTATTTTGCTTTGTACAACTGCAAAAAAAGTGTTTTGTGAATGTATCTGAAAGCCAAGTGCATGTTTTTTTCCACTGTTAAACACAAATATAGCAATTAGTCTAATTAACCGTTATAAGAGCTGTTTAGTCCTTGCACGTTGTGAAGGCCCTTTCTGACCATGCTCTTTCATGTGAGTGCCTTTTCTTCAGAGACATTAAGATTCACTATAAAAGTTGCATTGCTTTTTTTTTGCTTTCACAGTTGTGGATTGCATAATATTCATGAGGATCCTCTCTTAGCATTGTAATGAAGCTGAGAAAGTAATGATCCTTGAGAAATGAGCTGAAGTGACACAGGAACATGAGGCTTTGTTTTTTCTTCAGATGAATAACCACATTCAGAGAAGCACTGTTGTTTCACAATCAGTGCCAGTTTATTTTCTCATGTTTGATTCAGGAACATTTAGGCCAACTTCCACATAATTTGAAAAAAAAAAAAAGAAATCACTCAGATAATCTCTGACAGATCAGAACAGCTTCAAGGCACAGCAGGAAACAATGGGATTGAAACCGCAACACACTGGATTCTAGAGCTAATTAACAGACAGTGACAGGACATAACCTAAAAACCTTAAAGGGGAGGTATGATGTAAAATCGACTTTTTTGAGCTTCATATCATGCTATAATGTTATTCCCACATCAAAAACATCCCTGGAGTGTTGCTTTTATTCTTTCATGCATGTTTGAGAAATCCTTTAATCTCCCCCGACAGCCATTCGAGGTTCCTAAGGACTTGCTGTCACCGAGCGCCGCCTTTTCCACATAGCTCCTCCTCGGAGCTGCAGTCTCCAAGCCGAACTTCCGTCTCACAGATCATCCCTACCCATGATTTCCCCTCAGAGCCTTCAGACTAGCGGCAGCAGCAATCAGCAAACACCTGGTGTAATTGCAAGTCTGCTGAGCTTATCATATGAACTACTTCTCAGTGCTATGCTCCTAAGAACAGCTATATACTGCGTAATAATCCATCATGAATGAAAAGCACCGTTGCAGCACAACTTGGTTAGTACTGAACCAGGCATCAATCGACTAGAGTGAGAATTAATATAGAATGGGCTCAAGATTTCCTCCTCCTCCTTCATGAATATTCTACTTTGCTGTCCGTGCTTTCCTCTTGAATGGGCATTTTTATGCGTTCAACACCTGAACACAATTAAAGGAAACAAAAGTACAATAAATAAATATACACATGTATGTAACATGCTTAATTACATGCTCTTTATGCTTACAGTCTGCCAGTATAGATGATTCATATCTAACTATACTGTACCTTCTAAAATTCAGTTTTACTAGAGCAGCTAAGTTGTTTTAATAATGTTTTTTAGAACAGTGTAATTAACATGTAACTTACATGCTCGGGGTTTCCAGGGTGCTGGTGCCTATCTCCAGCAGTCAAAAGGAGAGAGGCGGGGTCACCCTGGCCTGGACAGGTTGCCAGTCCATCGCAGCTCAACACAGAGACAGACAGGACAAACAGTCATACATGCACTCACCCACACCTAAGGAGAACTTAGACCTGTTAAACTGGCAGTCATGTTTTTGCACTATGGGAGGAAGCTGGAGTACCCAGAGAGAACCCAGGCATGTACAAGAAGAACATGCAAACTCCATGCAGAAAGACCTTCTTGTTGCAAGGCAAAAGTTCAACCAACTGTGCCACTGTGCAGCCCACAAGTTTAATGTTAATAAAAACAAAGAGTCACATTATATCTGTCTACCAATTTCAAGATGACCTTTCTCTTCTTCCCTTGTAGATGCTCGTATTTACCGAGCTTCCCTGAATAATTCAGTCCCCATGCAGCCAGAGTTGCGAGTGTGAGAGTAATTATGCTTTAGAGTGGAGCAAAGTGCTAATAGTTATTGTAATCAAAAAACAAATTATATGTGTAGAGCCTCCCTTCAAGTAATTAATGCTTGCTTTCACGAAGTTGCACACCCTCCATACTTCTCATGTAATAGATTGATGAAGGGAGTTCAGGTGTGTGCATTTCTGTGTTCGTGTGGGTGGGCAGGGGATGATAAATTGCAGGCTTCAGGATCTCCATGGATATCGTTTCCATGAACGATCGGACCAGCAAAAAATAAATACCATGCTGACAATTTACTTGATGGACTGTGCAAAATCTAGTTAGGTTCCCACATTATATACCACACCACACTCCCTCCATTCTTATTCCATGACAAACTTTGTGGGGGGTTTCTTTTTTCAAGACGATGACACCTACCCTGTATGCTTGTTACCTTTATATCCTTCTGGAATTATTATATTCACATGCTCAAGTATATAGTATTTCTATCTGCATGGGTAAATCTTCTGAATCCACTTAATACATTTCTTACTGTCACTGCAACAGCAAAAATCCCCCTAATAACCTAAACCAAGGGCAGACCAATTGAACTACGATGTCTTACTTAGAAATTAAAAGGCTGGCTGTTTTGAAAGGATGAAGACATTTATTAATAATCCATTTTCATAATTAAATGAATAATGAAAATATTGATTCACTGCCAATAAAATACATTCTATGTCATAATTATATATGAATTACAATTAATTCATATATACTGTATTACAATGCCTTGAAAAGATATTCATATAACTTGAATCATTATGCATTTTAACATTAAAGTCACAAACGTAAGTGCATTTTATTCAAATTTTATCTGTTAGAGGTTTTATCCATTCATCCATCTATGAACTGTAGCTGCTTCCATCCTGAGTTGCAGGGCATCTTAGGGACCTAAAGGTGATTTAAAAGCAGCATTGGTGCCCAGTACTTCACAACCCAAAGACTCACAGGACAGAGAACCAAGCACACATACACTCACAAACTTAAACGTAATTTAGAGAGATTAATTAACCCAACAATAATGCCTTTGGACTTTGGGAGGAAGTCGGAGTGTGTTGGAGCAATGCAAACTAACAAGCACACAAGCCAAATGAAAATAACACAGAAAGGTTGTTTACACTGAATTCAATTAAGCTTTCTTGAAAGTCACTAAACTGAGTTTGAACTGGACATCTGTGGAAATGTGTTTCTCCAAGTCAGAGGTCACCAGGGTTTTGGTTTCTCCGCTCACAGCTTTATTCCACCACATCCGAGTTGTGTTGAACAACAAAACATACGTTGATTCATAACATTGCAAATGACCCACTTTCTTAGTTTTGATATAATGTTATATGTTGATATATGCTTTCATCTCAATCAGTTAATTCCAGTTCCCTCATGAGGCTGATAAATGGATCAATACTAGAGAGAGAGTCTGTGTGGTTCACAGGTATTCAGTTGCTCCAAGGTCCAGAAGCCATTCAGGGCGACGTTCGATGGTATGTTGGTATTCCAGTCAATTTCTTCACACAGTCTGAAATAAAGCAGAAAATACAGTAACTCCATATACCAATCCATTCTTTTAGTCTGAGTCAGGTGTTAAACAGGCAGTACATGTGTGGAGCGGTCTGTTCTATTGAAATGGTTATAATCCAGGCCAGACTCCTATTCCTCTGGGTGGAATGTGCTCCTAAATCTCCCTCATTGTCAGTGTAACTGATGAAATTCAAAGGATCATCGGTGCAGTGTGACAGTAAAAAAGAGACGAAAAAAGGAAGAGCTCAGGTAATCATTTTTGAAATATTGCAGCTCACCTTTAGTTCGCCTCTATCAGTCGCAGTCATGTCAGAACTGATACAGAGCTGAGACTTTCTCTTCAGAGTATCATGATGTGGCATACTGAGAGGATCAATCAGAACCTCATAGGGGACACCTGGATGAATCCAGGATGAGGGAATCTGGACGCTCCACATCTCAGGCTGGCCAAATGTCCCTGCAGATGGAAAATTGCATTTTAACGTATGTTCTAATAAATTGCATTTAATGGTGCTGAACAAATTTGACTGTAAAACTGCAGCTTATTAAAATGTCATATTTCTCAATGACTTTTCCTGCAATGTGTTATGATGTGGAGAACATTTTATGCTGTCCTAGACAAAAATGTAACTTTTCTATATATTCATAAATCTACTAAAGGTTAATTAATTTTTCTGACTTTTGCCTTAATCTGAAGCTTAATTTAAAAATAACAATGCTAAGGGTTTGATTTCTTTGAATGCAGAATGTCTGCTTTACTCTGGTTATCATGCAAAAATCAATAGAGTGGTGTTTAGTTGACAAATGGTTCAAAGTGGGATCGCAACATGCATCATAAACAGCTGTGCTCTTTTTAAAGGTGTATGTATTCATCTTTCAAGAGTTGTTAAACTCACTATCTGGAGAGATCAGTCAATCTTCTCCCTATCGGCTACATTCCCTGCTTGCCAAAGGAGATAATGCAGCTCATGTTCTTACGCTTTTGACACCTAATTTATATACTTGATGACTGATTCGTGTTTGGCTGAGAGGTTTACAACAGATCTTTCTCTAGTGTGACAAAGTCAGAGCTTTGTTATTGGCTGCTTTTATTCAGCCTCCAGGTCTTGAAATCCATTCAGGTGTAAGTTTTATATATATTGCTCAAAATGCAAATACTGAAAACAGATTCAAGGCAAGGCAGGTTTACATGTTCTGCATCTGGAAAAGTATTCATACCCTTATTTTATTTAACTGTTTTTTTCTCAGTACAACCACCTTGCAGCTACAAATTTAAACATACTTTAATTGGATTTTATATGACAGACCTACACAGTCAATACTTTAAAGATCCAACTTACTGCATTACAGTTGAATGTATTTTAATTAAGATTGCGACTACCTTTGAAAATCTAGACACTGACATTTTAGCCCATTTGTTTGTGTAAAACAATTAAAGCTTGGTTAGATTGAATCAACACTATATTTGAGCATCAGTTTTCAGCTTTTACCAGTGTCTAAATTGGATTAAAGTCTTTACTTTGACTAGGTCATTCTAACTCACACATATGCTTTGACCTACACCAACACATTTTAGCTCTGTGTTTACAGTTATCCCCACTTCACTATCACTTTTCTCAATTCTTTTGTAGCCTCCAAGATTTTTTAGTATTTTAGCTCCATGATCCATCTTCCCATGAACTCTAACCAGGTTCTCCATCCTGACTGAAGGACAACGTCGTCACCACCAACATCATTGTGGGTTTTATTTTAAGAGCCATAAGATTAAAGGGCCGAGTACAAATGGAGATCTTTTAAGGGGTATATGTTGACGTTTCAAAAACCATTATTCTTTCCATACATAAAATCCCCTAAAAATACATCCATGTTTGTGGCTGTAGCATTACAAGATATAGAAAGGTTCTACAGGAGGAATACTTTTGACAGAAAATGTGTGATACATGCTGTGAGTGATTTGCACTATAAATAGTCTAGGTCAAAGGGGAAAAGGTTCAGCTGGGAAGTCACTGTTAATAATACAGCAGATTAGAACAAGTGGCTGAATTGCAACTGTTGACACCCACCAATGAATTCTCCTCGTGCACTCCAGAGCCTCACAGTGTGGTCAGTGGATGAGGTAAGCACCACTTGATCACTGGTGACAACCTGTAAGCTGGACCAGAAAAAACAAAACAAAACATAAAAACATGATAAAACACCAGATGGCAGTTTTCTTATTGAAAACTCAATCATCCACACAGAGTTCAACAACAAGGTCAGATTTTGCAATGCTCTCAAAAAGTGCGAAAACCCGACAACTCTAGTTAGCATTTAAAGGCAACGTCACAGGCTGCTCATGTTGTCAGCTGAAGACCTTCCCACACACTGTTCCACACTGTGCTTACAGCTGCAGAACAACATTACCCTGCTGTTGCTACTGACACTGTGAACTGGAAATAATTAGCTCAATTTGGAGGAATTAATTTAAAGTTAGGTGTTAAAAAACATAACCAGTCATCTGACATGATGATTTTGTAACAAACATTATGGTACACTGTGTATTTTTGGACTTTACATACCTGGTAATTGAGCTGGTGTGGGCACGCCAGCAATGTTCAGCTGAGTGAATTGTTAACAAAAACAACAGGGAGAGACAGAGAGTCTGAGAAAAATGTCTCATAAACAATATCTATCCTCACAGTTTCACTGCAGGCCTAATTAAAGTCAAAAGTGAGGGAAGACAGGAAGCCAACCTCTGGGTGACCTTTGCTCTGGGTCAAACGTCTCCATGTTGTAAATATAGATGTAACCCATCCTGTCAGCAGCGTACAGCAGTGTCTTCTCATCCATGATGTGCAGTTTTGTTATTTTTTGTTGATATTTTGACTGTGTGGGACACATGTAATGTCAGACCCAAAACAAAAAGCATTACATGTGAGTCGGTTAATGCAAACTGTAATTGTCATTTAAGTTTTATAAAACAAAGATTAATAGAATATAAGAGACAGTTATTTTCCAAAACAATATTTCAAATTAAAGGAAACATTATGAGTAAGAAGAGAGAAAGACAGGACAGAACTCTCAACAGATCATGCAAAAACAACAACAACAAAAAATGTATGGCGAAAAGGTCACAGCTGAACACATAAAATGAGTTCTGGAACAATTTCTTTTGAAAAGACAAGACAAATAAAAAATTGTTCAGCCATAATAATACAATGTTTCACATACAATGAAGATTAAACACAACCAGTCAGCACAAATGGCAGGAAGCTGTCTTCAAGCATGTCTAAAATTCTACTGGGGTATGGCAAAAAATAAATAAATAAAAAGGCAAAGTGTTGGAACAGAGCAAAGTTCAAGAGTTCAAGGAACTGAAGCTGCACAAAGAAAAGTGGGTCAAATTTTACCACCACAATGAGAGACTGAAGAAGTGATTTAAAAGGGAAATTACACACTGACTCCATGTTTTAGCTAGACTTATATAAAATAAGTCTAGCATATATGTAATATGGAATTTACTATTGTTCACAAAAGGGTTGTATTTAGCTAGATTTAAAATCTAATTAAGCTGTAACAATCCTTACTAAGTCCTGATAAAGATTTAAAATCTAAAAGGTGAGTTTTTTACCCTGACTAAACTAAGGCTGGTGGGAAACTAAGCAGCGGCATTAGTTTTAATTTTACACATTTTTGCAATGTTTCTTTCATCAGTGAAATTTTTCATAGCAGCATTTTTTGTTTCAGTTTTAGCAACTCTCTATGCCTCATACTTCGCCCACCTCACAAAACCCAGAGAGAATATGAGATGTACAATATTTACCTGCAGGAACGATATCTACATCTTCTTCTCAACAAAAAATAGTAATGCTAAGCAAAGTAGTCGATAATGGATTTTATATGTCTTTTTTTTCTGCCATTTGGGAGACAAAAGTAAAATAAGACAAAAATTTATACAAAAAAAAGGATAAATTTTAAATGTCTCACAACTTTGAAGCTGCTCACAAGCTTCTGTCCATTGAGCACATCCCAGAGATTTACCCATCCTTTAAGAAACCAAATGAATAAATAACGCTGTGATGAAATAAAACGTGGAAAGTTGTAAAATGAAGTCATGCATTATTATCGCTTCTTCCAAGGCTAACCTCTGACTCCAGATGTCAGGAGAGCAGTAGTTGGAGACAGCTGCGTCAATCTTAAGTTTCTGATAAAAACCATGCTTGGAACACTTGTGTCCAGTCCTATTATTAAAAAAAAATATTTCAGAGGTTTAATCCCATTTTATTGTGCAACCTATTCTCTTTATAGCTTCTAAATCACCTTTAGTGTTGTGATCGTCAGCTGAAAGAGGTCCAACAAGCCGACAGTTTATAGACCCAGAATCTGTGTTCCAAACTATGATCTCTCCGTTGTAGCTGCCGGTGGCCAGAAGAGAGGGAGGACACTGCACCACACAAAGGATGTCCTCTGTATGGCCATTTTTCTGCAGGCAGACAAAAACCCATCTCTTTAAACAGTTCAGTTTATTCCACATCTCTGAATTTGACTATTTTTCTTATCACAATGAGTCATTGTAACAAAATATGAAAGTGCATTAAAGCTGGGGAGAAGAAATCTCTCTAAATGGACTGGAAAGTAACTTTTTAATAGCATAAAATAGCTTGTGGACAGAAAACATAAAGTCTGTTGTGTTGGTAATGGTGCAAATGTTACCAAACACTCAGCAGAACATTTATTCAGGAGTTATTGTCATATTTCTGTAGTAAATATAGATTTTATAGCTTACTGCATCTCAAACATTTGACATACTTCATCTGTCTTTTGTGTAGAAAACAGGTTTAACTATTTTATCTTTTAAGTTTCCAATTTATGTGTTTAAAGAAGTGCACCTTCCCATTTATCTTTGTGAATAAAGAAAACAAGGACGAAGTCAATCAAAAATATTTTTACTTAAGAAATTAATAGAATGAAGCACATAAGGAGTAGTCCTCAAAGTTACTATTGAAAAACTGAAATTTCTGTCGTATTGTGCAGATGAAAAGATTGCTGGATGAAAAATATGTCAATTTATCTACAATCATGGGCAAAACAAATCATGATGCCATCGCTTGTAGCTTGGTAGAGATAACTTGAAATTGTTTTTTCTGTATGATTTATTAAATGTCTTTCATTGTTGTGGGGAAACTTTGGTGCACTATTCTCTACAAAACTGCTTGATATGGAGGTTTGCAACACCTTGTCTTTATTTGTTTTTAGACATTCTGCTGTAGATTTACTGCTGTGTTTGGGGGTCATTGCCCTATTGATGAGCTGATATCAATCAAGCTTCAGTTGTCAAAAAGATGGCTTCAGATTTCACACTTGCTTTACATAACAGACATCATTACGATGTTCATAACGCATAATAACCTCATAGCCAAGCAACTCTATTTTGATCGTATCCATCAGTATAACGACACAAACTTCTCTGGTTTGTTAAGATTCAACTTTACAAAACTAAATCATAGTGTCATATTGCTTTCAGAGAGAAGCTTCCTCCTTTAACTCTTCCTCCCCACCACTCCAATGACCTTTCTCACTGTAGAATAACAGGCTTCACATTGTTCATAAATGGCCTCATAACCCTGTCTGGATTGATCAGAAGACATAACTGCTTCTCTAATAGTCATTGCTAATGTCTTTCTATTTAGGGATGGTGTAATATGCTATTACAGAGTTGATCACACTTGATAATAATTAATATGTTCATTTAATTGGCATCACTTAACTGCTATTTTCCCTTAAATCCATTGGACGTAGAAAAGGTGTATTTGCTTTTTTTCAAACTGGCAGTCATGGAAAATATCCTTTTTCTCATTACAGTAAATGCCAACCAGTCTTCAATGTGCTTAATATATTCTGTTCAAGTGTACGACAACTGGATTAAGAGCTTGCTGGGTTACCACTAAATGATTTGAAACTGGGCTCACAAAACCAAACAGAAAAACTCACAGTGAGAGTGAGACATGGAGGCTAAAGGGAAGGAGAGTCATACATATAAAACAAACCATTGATCTTCCTCCTGCAAGCCACTAATGAAAGGTTTCAGTAAGACCCTCTGTAGATAATCAACGGGGTCACTTTGCTTCTCAGTGACGGTAATGCAATATTTCTGAACTGATAATGGGCTTATATGTGGGTGAATCTAACCACCAGTTTCAATGTAAAAGAGGTCTCTGAAAGTCACCTCAACCAATGGATCATACAGCATTAGTGAGAATCAGCTCTCCCTCCAGAGAGAGCAGTGGCCTGCAGATAGAGATAACTTAAATGCATTACTGAGGCAAAAGCAGATAGAGAAACCATAGTCTGCTGTCTGACGCTTGAGAAAATGTATTGGGTGGTTCGTAAAGCATAACTCATCCAGTATTTGTCAATTCAAATATGCAATTTTGTGTTTTAAATGTATTTAAAAAAAATACTCAAGAAAAAACAAAGCAGTAAAAGATTTTTGAAGTCAAATTTGCTGCAGATTCTGCTGCTGGTAACATATGTTATGGTGAAATATATTTCTGATTCAACCAAATAAGTCAAAAAAATAAATTCCTTCAATATTTTGTATTTCCCAGAAATGAGAAAACTCTTTTGGTTCTAGTTTTTGGAGGATTTTCTTTTCGCTAGCTTCAGTTTTCCAATTCAAGACATGCTATTTAAGCTTTAGTGAATTTGATCAACAAAATAAATTAGTATCTCATAAAAAGAATCTAAAATTAAACACACAAAGATGATCATTATGAGTTTTCAATCCTTATTGGACACTGGAGCATCCAATCATTTAAAAAGAAGCACATTAACTACAAAAAAACTTAATGAAAGAAGTAGAAATCTAAACAAAAGCAATATTTGTTTTCTGAATGAAAAGTTTTTATGCAAGTAAAGAAGTCATGTATACATAACAAGGAATAAATAATCTTGGACAAAAGAAAACAGTGAAGCGGTGATGAAAGTCTTTCACTGTTTTTATTTTGTATTCCTTTCATTGCTGTTCTGCTAGAGAGAAAACAAGAAAGGTTTTTCTTCTTAACCTCTCTGAGTTTTCCACTCTCCAAAAGACAATTTTCAGGACATTTTTTCAAACACAGTGTCCTCTGTGTCAAAGACTGAGCCATGACGCTTTATCTAAATAAAAGTCCTTCAGGTTGAAAGACAACTGAAGCAATGGAAGTAGAGCATTGCCTTTACCTCTCCTGCACAGTACAATGTGTACAAATGAGTTCTCTGTTATATCTTAGAGCAAATTCTCAGTCAGCATCAATGTTTACTGCTTTTTAGATCTCAGAGTAAACAGAAGATGCAAATAGAAGAAACCACTAATTACGGATAACTGTCATTATCAAAAACTAATTTAAGGATAATGTTAAACAAGTAACCAGGGTCCTTCAAAAGAGAGAATTAAGCAGTGATTTGGGGATTCTCAAAGATGGATTTAATTATATTCACAAACAAGTTAAATAAAATATAATTATGTCTGTAAATACTATAGTAGTTAATTTATAAAACATTAAATCTCTTCTTTACCTTGTACAAAATGCACAGCACTAAAGGGCTCCATGTTTTTTCTATTTGGTATGAAAAACTGTAGAAGCCGACTGGATTATTGCTTTGGTGCACATGAACATCAATAATAAAGTTATTATTGAACCAACTTTCTGCTTATATTCACCAAATCGTCTTTCCATGAAGGCTGTGGTCTCTGGACATGATAAAGTTCCTCAGGAGAATCCTGAAAAAATTCAGATATTCAGTAAAAGTCATTTAGCTTTTTTATCTCCCAGTATGAATAGAAAGGATTAGTAAAATCATTGGGGACAAAACCTGATCTTAAAAAAAAGAATAAGATGAAAGTGTGCACAGCTTTCTCGGTTGAGTACTTCCTAATCAAATTCTGCTTGCATTCTGAATAAGCTCCCAATAACAATGCAAAAATGCAAATGAAATTAACTAATGGAAGACTTGTGCAATTGTAAAACTTATTGGAATGATATTTCAAACTACAAACACAAAAATACGATACATTGGATTACTCACTGAGTAAATGTCAATCCTCCGGTCTCTTCCGACAGCAACCACATAACTTCAGACAGAAATTGCACAAACTCATCATGGAATCAAAGTTATACTGAACAATTGTCAAATATCACATCATTACTCACGAATTTCCTTGAACTTTAAGAAAGGTGCAGTCACACACCTGATGACATTTACCCTCTGATGGGAAATGAAAAAAGAAAATACATAGATATTTTCATATATGTATCCTTTTCTACAGTGATGAAACAAACTATACCCACCTTTCTTTAATATCTTTATACAGTGGCCACTGTTGCAATTCCACACCTTTATGTATCCATTACTTCCTCCTGTGATGAGTCTACAGAAGGCAGGGCATATTATAAAACCGATGCATACATATTTGTTTTATAATAAAAGAGAAAATATTCCTTATCCATACCTTCTTCCCTTAATGTCAAATGTCATGCAGGTGATGCTGGTCAGCTCTGGTCTTGCAGTAAACTCAAAAACTTGTTGCCCAGTATCAAAATCCCAGACTTTCACCACCTACAACCAAAAATACTATAAAATACATACATTTTTATTTATCACAGTGTATGTTTCTGCACCAAAAGAAAGTGTCTTGCTAAAGTACTCAAGTGCTTCTCCTTAATCCATTTTTTTTTACATTACAACCACTACATTTTGTGACAGGGAAAAATAAAGTACAGTGCCGTGTGAACTTATTCACCCCGCATGGCATTTTTTTTTTGTGTTTTGCTACCTCACAACCTGGAATTAAAATGGATTATTTTAGGGTGCACACAATCATCTTGTGTGCTGCCCCCCACAAGATGCCACCCTAGATGGTTGCCAATGTTATCCATTGCAGAAAGGAGATCCACTGCATCTCCTAGATGCCTTTTGGCAAACTCAAAACGAGCCTTTCGGTTTTTGTCTGTAAGTAAAGGCTTTTTTCTGGCCACTTATCCATAAAGTCCAGTTTTATGAAATGTATGGCTTATTGTGGTCGTATGGAGAAATACTAATGTTTCTAATTTAAAATGTTAAAAAAGTTAAAGGGAGTATGAATACTTTTGCGGCACTTAATAACTCACAGCCTCCTCACTGCAGCTCACAACCTGCCGGAACTCCTCGCTGTAGCCGCAGCACATTACAGCCTCATCATGAGAAACAGAGATGCGACTGTGAGGTTTTGGCCTGACGGGGCAAAGACGAGATAAAATCAATTAAAGTGATGTTAAGATCAGGGAGCAGCAGACACTATCAAATATAAATGTGTCATCCCCTTTAGATCAGTTCATCCAAGGAACATTTTCAATGTACTTTAAAGTACACTGGTATGTAGAAATAGAAGAGAACTGAGTGTAAAGGCAAAACAACCAACCTCAACATCAAGGGGAGAACAGCTATGCAGTCTGCTGCGATGTACAGAGATCTCATGGTAGGGGAATAGGAGCATGCAGACACATCACCATGAATCCCGCTGGCTATGGGGTCGGCTGTGAACAGGCAACACTGATCTTCAATGTGCCAAATCTGACGCGAGAGCAGATTTAAAAATTTACTAATGTGACAAAGGCTACAACTAAATTTAAAAGACAGAAAATTTTCAATGTATTTAGGAGAAATTTTAAGTCAGAAGTAGTGAATGGATGTGAAGGAGAGGAAATAATACATTATCATTTTTTTTTTTTTACAAATAATAATCTCTAAATATTTGTGTGAATTTGTACTTAGTCCCCTTTAGTCCAAACAAAATCCAATGCAAGCAATTGTCTTCAGAGGTTGCCTAATTACTCAGCAGAGATCCCCTGTGTGTAATTTAATCTCACTCTAAACACGACTGTTCTGTTCTGAGGAGATCTCGGACATTTGTTAGAGATAATCAATAAACAAACATAATCACAATGAAACCGGTTGGTTGCCCAGTGACGTGTGAAGGGTTTTTTTTTCAAGTGGCTACAAGGTCACTATGAAATCTGATGGTGCTTTAGATATTTTGCACAGGAGAATGGACAAAAATGGCAAGCAATGTAAGGAGAGATGACCTATAAAACTTGCAGCAAAATGTGTTTCTAGAAGGTATTGACTCAGGGGAGCTGAATACCAATGCAAGCCACAGTTTCAGAATTTTTATTTGTGAAGAAAAGTTTAAAAGTGAATTTCTCTCCACTTCACAGTTATATGATGCTTTCTTTTGGTCTTTGATTTATAATCCATTGATGTCTGAAGGGTATTTGTGTTACAAATATACAAAACATTTTAAAAATATTTGTTTGTAAGGTGCACTTGTTTTTATTTTATTCTGTTAATATTTAGATAACAATTAAGTTTTATTTTTATATTTCTGCATGTATTTTTTAAAATAGATTTTACAGCAGATATGGTTATATTTGTAATCGTCAAAAAGCATTTGACACATTGACACTTTTTCCTTGAGGATCAATACACTTTATTTTGATTCTGTATTATAAATATATGACTTAGATTAAAAGATGAAAAGTAAAATGCCTGATTATTTTAGGCAAAAACAAGTATAATTAAATAAGGTGTTTTACAACTACTGTATTATTTTTTAGCAATGTCTGTATGTAAATCTTTAAAATGTGTTCCACATTTAAGATTTTAATTAAAATATTAATGAAAAAACTCATGAATCACCTTCACAGTGTTGTCCCTTGAGATAGAAAAGACCCGACCGTCCTCTGATGAGATGAAGAGGGAGAAAATGGGAGCAGAGTGGCCTTTTAAAATACCATTGGGTTTTCTAAGGAGAAATTAACTGAATCAGGAGGAGGAGGTGTAACTTTAATTTTAATGATGCTTGTCTGAAAAATGGCCATCTGAATTCAGGTTCCTCACTCTGAGAAATGTGGGTTCCACAGGCGTATGAGTCTGTCCATGCCGCCGGTCACCAGCAAACTGTGCTTCTGACAAAGGTCAAAAGCCTTCACACCTTTGTAGATAGAAAAAATGGTCTGATCCCCAGATGCGCGGACACGTGGAGTCCAGCTTAGTTGGATCTTCCTGTTTTTACCCTCATAGCACACCTCTCTGATCTCCCTAAGCTGCTGTGCAGAATCTGTTGGAGGCAGCATACAGCCTCAAGAAGAAGAGGAAAAAAGGAAAAGCTTCACCCTACAAGAGCTAGCATCAATCAAAGTGTGCTACTGGAGCGAGGGTAAGTCATTATCAGAATAAATGACCAAGCTTGCAAGCAAACATGCAAGGTGATCACACTCTCACATCAACAGACAGACTGGCATTGATTGGTAAATTTGTGATAGATCATGAGTCATCCCTCATAGATCTCCAAGGAGTCTGACCAATGTCCTGCACTATGTTTAATTATATTACAGCCCAAAGAGAACAAAGTAAATATGTAACATTAAGTGATTAATAGCTAAGTTACTATCCTAGGTTAATTTTTATTGTGAGAAAAAAGCAAGCCAGAAATCAGAATAAAAAGGCTTTACCTACAACAAGAGAAGAGGCATCTTCATTTGATGATGAGACAACAGCTTGAAAATTGTGAAAATATTTTACCTAAAAAAAAAGAGACAAGCGTTTGTATTTCAGAATTATCACAGCTAAAATTATTTATTTTTTTTTTGGCAACTGTCAAACATGGAAACTTTCCTTCAGAGAGAATTAACAGGATTGTGTGGAAAAAATTAGGATAAACCTGGAACTTAAAATATTTACAGTTGGACTTTTGTAACTTCTGTTGCTGTTTTTCTGTTGATTTATTCATCTGTTTGACATGTCATTAATTTGTATGCTTATTTTTTTATTTGTGCAGGTCTTACATGCTGGTATTAATTGTCATGATATAAATTCAGAGAATGTCTAGAAACAAACAATTGTTTCTAGACAACAACTGTTGTGTGTATGGCAGAAAGGTGTGTCTGCCTAGACACTCCTTTCTTGTGTTCAGACAGACACAAGAAAGGCATTTGTGTCTGGCTACATTTGGCGATACTTACACGTTCAACAGGAATTTTACACTTTGAAATTTAGGCAAATATGTGCTAGATATTGACAATATTGACTAAAATGACTAAATATTACTGATTATACAACCAGATTCCATTCAAGTAGACATGAGTGTACTTTTTTCTTACATAACAGGTAAATAAACTATTAGACTCCATTGTATCCAAAAAGTTTTGATCTACAAAAGTAATATCTCATTGTTTCTTAGCTATGTGATTTAGTGGACAAGCCACACTGATGAAATTGAAACCGGTGTCTGAATGACCTTTAACCATTTGGGTAATTTGTACGGGTGTGTGTGTAGGTGGATGCGTGTGTGTGTGCATGAATGTGTCACCTGAAGGTGCAACCTTGTTAGAATGGTGAAATTGGCAGAAACCTCGCAAAACAGTGCCCAAGAGCAACAAAGGGAAGGTAGCAGCTCTAAGTCCCCTGACAGATTAGCTATATGCAAGACAGAGAGGTAGGGCAGCAGAGAAGCACATTATCAGCAGTCCCAGGGCCAAAGAGGCACAGGGAGAGATGCAGGGCACCAGACCCCTGATCCAGCTCCACTGCCACATTCCCTACTGCAAGCCAAGCTCAGAAGTGACCATGGCAGCCAGGTGCCCACACCAAACCCCAGAGAAAAGACTGTCCAACACTCCAGAGAGAAACACCTGACCAACTGGCTGGAACGCAGAGGAACCAAAGAAGGAGGGATATAGTGCCATCCCATCCAACCAGATAGCCCCAGGGAGGCCCAACAAAGCATTACACAAATCCTCAAACCCCTTCCCAACGCTAAACCCTCTTCTACCCCAACCATACCCCCCATTCACCAACCCAAAGCCAGAGGCTGCACCAAGTTTCTCAGTGCACTGAAATCATTAAAATCAAAAAATGATTTAGCTTTTAATTTGTTGCAACAAATTATCTCCAGCACTATTTTTTTTTACTTGGAGCTGCATAATGGAGCACTGCTATCTCACAGTAAGAAGCCCCTGAGGTCTGATCCATTCTGAATAAGGATGGACCAGAGCCATGAGTTTGGACACATGGCTCTGTCCTGAGTACCTTTGTACCCTGTGACAGAATAGCAATCTGTGCACAGTTTATCCCGCCTCTTGACCATTGACTAGAAATAGGCACATATACTCAACAAACAAGGCTTAGGGGGGTTTAGAAAATAGGTGGACGGATATTTGATTTGGCTTAAGACTCAGTACAGGCTGAAAATAAATTGGAAAACAAAGTGAGTTTTTTTTTAAGGTGAAAGAAGGACTCCAAAGGTGAGAGAATTTCATATAAAGAAAAAATCCAAAACACAAGAAGGCTTGTAATTGCAAAATATTATTGGCTTGACAGATTTTTATCAAGTTTAAAGACACACAAGGGCCCAACTGGACTGAGTCACTGAATCATTGGTAGCTTGGTCAGGACTAGTCTCTATAATGTATGCAAATGAAATGAAGCCTTGTCCCTCAAGCATAGCTGAATAATTTGATCAAAAACAAATTTTTTAGTTATTCAATTCAAAAAGGGATTTTATGCACAGCATGTGTTGAATTCGAACTGGAAGTCGACGACAAATTAAATTCTTATCTGGGCCTCCTCCAATTTCAGGATGGCTCTGCCCAGAGAGACCAGACACCAAATTTGCTGTAAAAATATTTAAAGCAAAAATGTTTAAAACCGTTTTTCCTGTGGAGACTTTTGATTGGTTCTTAGAGCAAAAAGCAAAAGCAAAAATGAACTCAGAACTCAGAAAAACTGCATTTACTTTAAAATGTCAATAAATTTGGAAAGGCATTTTTTAAAAGAACTCAAATTTAAGATTAACTTGAAACAACCAAGAAAAGGAGACAAAAAAAAATAAAACAAACATAACCTTACCTGTGTCACCCAGTCATGATGAACCTTCCATCTGACAAATGTCACGTTTTTGGAAAGCACAGCATTTTTAATAGCAATATTAGGCACATTTTCAGCCTTTGGTAATCTGTTCCACAACCTGTGAAAGGAGAAGTTCAGTCATTCATTCAAGTTTGAAACTGATCATTCAGCGTTACACACCACTTAACATGTGTTTGATTGGTGAGACCTGCAGCGAGGCAAAGGTGTAATTTTCCATCACATACTGTGTTTGTGTGGACGTGGCGACATAACCATCGGCTCTACTTTTTATTATAAGGTCTCCCACTAATCCTCTGTATAGCCTCATAATAATTTCTCAGCTGTGAAAGACATGGCATGAGTCAAGCGAATGAGTCTACTTTTGATGGCTCATTTCACCTTTTAACAGATCCTCAAAATATTTCGGGAAAAACTTCAATTGAGATGGATTAGCAGCTAGTTTATATCAACTCATGTCTAGGGATTCACAGACGTTCAGCTCAGCTTTTTATTTTAATAACAGTTATATAATAATATACTGATAATTCTTGTACCAAAGATTGTTGCATCTTGAGAATACATCACATGTCAAATATTAAAACCGCAGGCGAAAGTATTTCTCTTTTGGCAGAGTCTATGTTCAGACTGAGGTTCTTACTTTATTTGCATATTTCCTAATTATCATGCTGTGTAATTTCAATTACCCTGACGCTTTCCATCTGTCCTAAGGCTTCGACACACAGGAGATTCTGCTTTCACACCTTCAAAAACACTATTTTGAAATTATGGACGAAGTGGTCCCTACTGTTTTTGAAAACTAATTATTATTCTCCTTTTTTAAAGGGTTGTATCTCATAGCTTATCCTATTTTTTACTTAAGCTGTCTTTTTTTGTTTCAGTTCAATGATATATATATGATGCTTTAATGGTCATTTCTGAATTATCTTTTAATTAGCATCACAATTATAACAAATAATAAAAAGTACTGAATACCCACCATTGATAAAAGTGTCCATTTAAGACAATAATATAAATAATTTTTTATGTAGCTGTACCAATTCATAAACACAAAGATTTCTTTTTTTAATTGTGGTTTTTAATGATCCTTTTTTGATTCTGATGTAGAAGTTTGCATGAAAGGCCTCTCTGAGTGCCATTGCCCCCTGCTATCAAAGGTCACTTTGCTTAAGAATAATCAAACTCAATACAAATGGAAATTAATGCGCCGCTTATGTCTCTTACAGTTCTGATTATGGAATAAAAATGTGTAATGGTGCTAAATGAATATTGATAAGGTAGTAGATCCTCATAAAAACAACATTACCTGAGGGTGTCCTCGGCAGGGAACAGCAAAATGATGGCAACACATCCCTGAAACACAGACACATTAGCGGCCTCCTGCAAAGAGCTTACATTTTTACAGAAGTTGACAGTGATACAAAAATCTGTAGTGATGTAAAAGTAACCTTACTTTAAAATGCTTAACAGTGCAAACTGAGGTGCAAAAATATGGAATTATGTACAAAATCTGGTATGTTTAAGTATAATATAAAAAAATATATATGGAAATAACCTATCTACAAATGAGCAAATTAAGGCATAGAAACACATATTTTCTCAGTGTTTTGTTATTCTTTACTTATGTATTGAAGTACAAGCTACTTCAAGGGATTAGAAAAACTATATATTAAGTTCCCCTTCAAATGGCACAACAGGTTCAGAAGACAGAAAACAACATTAGGACAAAATCTGTGCATCTGAGACGTCTCCCTTTACCAACAAAACTTGTACTCAAGTGAAAAGATAATAATATTCCTCAACTAAAAGTATGAAGTTGTTGAAGTAAAACTATTCCTACAAGTATGGCTTATGACTTCACACCTCTGCATATTGGTTATGTAATTTGATTGGGACTTACCTCCATGTCTCCATATAGAAAACAGCATTTATCAGAGCCAATGTAGCTGCATAGCAAACAAACAAAATAAACACTTCAGGTAAAGAACTGTAGAAGAATTTTTAAGACCTTCTTATGCAGCTCACCTGTAGCTTAAAGTTAAAGGTATCGTTTCCAGGCCGCTGATCTGGCAGTAAGGCTCTAAAGTGGAAAGTTCATAAAACTGAATCTCTCTGTCCCTGGAAAATAAAGTGCTCAAGCAGATTAAATCTAAATCCAACCTCTCATTAATGAAAAAAAAAAAACAAAAAACAAAAACATCGGTGAGGTCAATAAAAACTTCTCACCCTGTTCCAATCATCAGCTTGTTGTATTCTGACATCATAGTAAAATCGGTTATCCACTTTGAACTTCTTTTGCCAGATCCCTGACTCTACAAACAGGACCAATTAAAATGTAAGAATTGAGAACAGAGTTTTATTTAAAACAAATTACAATCTATCTGTACTGTTCTCCACCACTAATTTAAAGGCTTTGAACCCCGTTTAGTAGTAAGTGAAACATTGATCAACATATTTGATGTGTATTTGCTTCATGATTTTTATGATGACATTTTGTCAAAATAGTGTTTATTGCTAGTTTCATAATTGATGACTTATGTTTTTATGATGCATAGCACTTTGAACTGTTTTGTTGCTGAAATGTGTCATACAAATAAACTTGAATTGACTTAATTTGATTAACTTCAGTGTTAAAGTAGATAATAAATCACTAACCATATTTGAATAACAACCTGTCATCGGGACCAATGTCTTTAAAGGTCTGTTTTCTTAGCATGGATATGCACACTGCTCTGTAGAAATAAGACAACCCTGGAGAAGTTTCAACACTAACAACAACATTTTAAATTTATCTACATAAAAGAAACAAGTTCACTTTATTACAGACATGGCAACAAAACAAAAAAAAACATTTTAGACTTTTCTCATGTCACCCTTTTGGAATGTCGCACATTTATATGTCTGATCGGTTTGTCCAACCTTTTTTAGGTTCTTTGGGTTAAACATTTTGTTCCCACCATCCATCAGTTTGCATCTGCTTTGAGAACATTTTATAACCAGTTTATCAACCAATAACTTTACTTTATTATAAGGTCATAGTTTGCAGAAAGACTAAAAAGAACTGAATCCCTGTAATATACATGTCTAGTCTTATTTAATTAATCAGAAACCTTGTTTGTCAGATTAAAATCGCCTTTTGAAAAAAAACAAAAAAAACAAACCTTAAAGCAGGTATTAAACACACTTTTTATTAAGCCCTGATTTCTGTACAAAACTGTTTTTATTAGGCGGATTTAATATTCTGATCTTAAATGTAAAGTTCCTATTAGCTGTAAATGAAAAATAGTTATAGTTCATTGAAATAAAGGCTTAAAGCAATAAGCATGTGTGTAATTAAGCAATATATAGAGTTACACAATGTATATTGACCTATGGAAATAAATTAATAATTCATTAAGATTATAATATATTACATAGATCTGAATGTTCTCTGTTTCTGCTTTATGAGATGTTGTTTTTCTTTCAACTACGGTACTTCTGGTGTTTTAAGAATAGATATTTTTTTAAGTCCTTCATTAATAAATTAATTAAGATTCCAGGAGCAATTCTTAAAGCTAACACCTACAAACATGTGCTTGGTCCTCTGAGGTTTAAGGTCAGGACTCCACTGACAAACGAATCCATCTTCTCTCATTGTTAACACGGCGCCATCATGGGTGGAGTGGATGTTGACTACAGGAACGCCATGTCCGCCATCGTTCATGAGGGCTGGCAAATGAAAGGCCACCTGCTTCCTGCGTCTCACAGTTTCCATCTTTGCTTCGTACTGCTGGAGCAGATAGGTGGAGAACTCCATCTGCATCACACATCACATTCCTTCCTTTGTGAAAAGTGTCCAAACATGTGGAGATTTACTGAGCTACATCTTTAATGATTTGTCTATTACTTTATGTGTGCAAATGACTACTTATTTCTCTGTATCATAAGATGTCTTACAAGGTAAAATTCAAAGACTGTTATATACAGTGATCTTGACACTACAGAGGCAACTATATCCCAACGTACTATGCTGATGTCTGTCCCAGTTACATTTGATCAATAAATACCAGCTCAAATATAGTTGCCATTTTTTCTACAGATTTATTTCAGACTATTCTCTTTTATACTCAAACATGACTCACCCATGAAATCCTTCCTTGATCAGAGTAGTCAATCTTTTTAAACAACCTATATATCTCTTCATTGCTCTGTGAGATACAAAAAACGACAAAAGATAATTAACCTTTTATCTAAATTTACATTGCCTTGATACAACCACAAACTGAAAAAATATTTGATTGGAATTGTATGAGATAGACCAACACAAACTAGAAATGAAAAAAAAAAGAAGACTAATCACAAATTAAATTTAAAAAGTTTGATGTGAATTTGTATTTAGCCTCATTCGGAGATGAGATGATTTTTTTCTTTTTAAAATACATCAAGCTCAGTAAAATTAAATAAAGAGCATATCAACAGCAAGCTGTTTGCTCAGGGTAATTATGCTACTGGAAGATGAACCTCTCTAGCAGACTCAAATCTTTTCCTATCTCTAATAGGTTTTCTTCTAATATAACAAAATATTTAGCTTCATTGATCTTCCCATCAACTCTCATAATATCCCTGACTGTGGTTAAGAAAAGTATCCCCACAACGTGATGCCCCCATCACCATGTTTTACTGTGGACCTGTTTGCTGTGTCTCCTACATGGTATGCTGCAAATGAGATTTATTTTTGCCTTACTTTCAGGTGACTTCTGAAAATCATAATCTTGATTGTGCTCCAAAATTATACGCTACTTTGTGTTGGTGTTTCACGTAAAAATATATAGATATTTTTAAATCTATGGAAATAGTGTTTGTTTTAATAAAACAAAATGTGAAAAAAAGTAAATAATTAAATCACCTTCCAGGCTGAATGTCAATACTTGTGAGATTATGGTCAAGTGATATAAAAACAATTATTGTCTTACCATGTCAGAAACATCCAAGCACTTTTTCAGTATATGTCCAAAATTCTTTGCATCAGTGTACCCTGCCCCACTCACATCAGATTCCTTTGTATGAAAATTATAATGTGATGTGATAATTTTCACATGGGTAAAATTTGAAAGGTATAATTTTCAAAGTACCTCAAAAGACAATTTCAGTTCCTGGAGTTCATCTAACGATATCTTTTCATTGATCTTGAGATAAAAGAAGAAACAGAAGTTACAACATTAATCAATTATAGAGATAACTTCATGAAACACTTTGGCCACTTGAAGGATTTTAGTTGAAAATTTATTTCGGGTCCAGACAGATCCGCTCATCAGGCAGTTCATAAAGTCAGAATACTAAAAGGAGAAATTAATGACTTAATTTGATCATTAATAATCAGCACATATGGACAGGGCTTCACCTTTGCGTATCAATGACCCTAACGAGCGCGTCAGAGCCCTCAGCCAGATAACAGGCCACGCTCTCCGAGATAACAACTCTTCGAAGTTTTTCAGCTGTTTCCTAGCAACTGATCCTTCGTCTTAGAAGCTGTTTGATCTACCATTAATAAATAACAGGGATAAACAGCTTAATTCCTCAAGGATGTAACTAGAGCTGAAGTCTCCCCACGGTATTCCCTGAATTTGTAAGATAACTGTTTAATCACTCAAAGTGATGAAAATGGTGAGAGCATTCGCATATTCTTGACTGCTTTCCAAATCCCTTCATAAGAGATGCATAACTTTGAACTCCTGAGCCTGCTTCTCTTAATCTGTTATGGCACATTGCTTGCTACATTAAGCAGGAGAGTGTGACTGACATCTGCAATGGAAACCCAGAAACTTGAGCCATGCATTGGCAGCCCAGCCTCCTGCATCATTTTATCGTTCCTGTCAGCTCAGAAGCTCAAATTCGAATTTTCTGGGAAACCTTTTATGCAGTTGGCTCGACTATAGCTTGAAGTGCTTTGGGGGTCTGGGAAGATTGCCCTGTCTGATGTACTGTCAGGCTGTGTGCAAACTGGTCATGAACTTTATTTATGTAAATTAGTAAAGCATTATATCGTTTTCTGATAGCTGAGACCAAGCTGGGAAACAGAAGCGCTGCAGCATACTAGTGACATCTGCTGGCTAAAAGTTGCAGCTCCTCAAAGCAGGCCCATGTAAGGGCTGAGTAACAGTGCTACTAAATTAGCACAAGATTTTTGAGACAGAAATACTTGTTTCAGAATTGTACCTCAAAGTGATGAGTTGAAAATGCACAGTGCTGCAGTTGTCTCCTGATTTTAGATTCTTCTATTGAGTGTCTTCTATTGTTCTGTTTCAGCTGCTCTCGCTCCAACCATGCTGGTGTTTCCCTTATCCTGATCCTCGCCTTTGTATTTCCCAGTTCAGAGAAGACGCTGTTGGATTTCACATTATAATCAGATGTTTGTTTGCATCTTTTGACAAACTTGCTATGGCTTTTACCTAAAGAAGGTGGAAGAAGTTCATGAAACAGTTCATGATGATTCAAACCTTTTTAGGGATATGGAGTCTCATCGTGTTTAACAGTAGAAATATATGACCAGAGGGTGTATACCCCTTAAACCATTTCATAATTTGTCATGTCAGCCAGAAAGGTCTGTGTTTTCATTGAGGTTTCTGTTCTCAACCAACACAAAGAAAAAGATCTGAGGTAAAAAGGCAAATTGCATACAATTTCCAAAGCTTGTTTTGCAAATAAATCCCTTAACATAAATAAACACCAGGGATACCAGAGATAAACAATATGCCAAGTATGGAACAATAACAATAACACAAAAATCAAAGTCCCACAGATTATGATAGGGCTAGGCTACAAAACAACATACCAAGCTTTGGACATCTCACAGATCACTGTTCAATTTATCATCTTTGAGTATAAAGAACAGGCCACTACAGCAAACTGACACTGTCACACGGTCCACCTAAACTAAGAGAGCTTTAATCAGAAGGGCAACTGAGAGCCTCTCATCATCAAAATCTCATAAAAAGGCATCTAAGTTTGTAGTAGCATGACAAAATGTGAAAAAGATCAAGGGGTAGGAATACTTTTGCAACACATTGCAAAAGTATTCTCCAGAGATCAAATTTCTTGCAACTCTGCGTATTGCTTTAAGAACCATGACAACAGAAAACAGAAGTAAAAAAAAAAAAAGGTCTGAACTTTTTTTCTCAACCGAACAATTAAAAAACATCTAATCAAAGATTAGTTTTAAGATTTTTTTCACACGATTGTCTATATCATGAGAATAAGGAATACCTTGTCATATGTATGCTTTCCAATCTTCCTAAAGCTGATAAAGGGCGGGTGGTTTTCTCCAGTTGCATTCTTCCCAAAAATCTTTGAAGCTGTTGTGATCAAAAATTAAGGGACAGAAAATTTCTTTAGTGTATCCACCAAAGAACCATTAGGCAAACAGATTCCACATTTGTCTACCTGACACAGGATCTGGTAATACACCTCAACAAAGCAGGTGGTAGATGGTAACCAAGAAACCAAGTGACAACTGAAACCACAAAACCGAAAGCATTGCATGTAGAGGTACATACAAAGAAAGAAACAACTACCATCAAACTCAGAGCACACTGAACAACCGAAAGTGAGAATATTTTTTATATTTTATTTATTTATGCTTTCTTACAACACAGTGGTTTAATTTTTAAACATAATAAGCATGCCTGGTAGACTCTCAAGAAATCATTTTTCATCCAATGAGAAACTATTGTACTGTTACACATAAAAAAAACTATATGAAATTAAAGTATTGTATTATTTTTTGTTCATTTATTGAGACACACAATCAAATAAAAAGAATTAGGAAAACTAAAAAGATATATGATATGTAGGTCACTATTTCATAACATAATGTAGAAACAGGCACCATACACAGTTTGTTGAAAAAGTATTCACATCCCATGAACAATTTTAGATTTTGTCACATTAGAAACATGAAATAGCAAAAAAGAATATTGGAATATCAGTTCTATGCATTAACTCCTTTAACTTGATATGTTGTAAAACTTCCTCTCACTCCATCTGGTGCTAAGAGTTGGAGCATATCTTTGACAGCTTTATACATTTGAAAAAGAATATATTTCATATCTTCCATTTCATAGATATGCTCTACTTTCTGATGGTCTCACCAAGAAAATCAATCCCAATTGAGGCTGGAATGCAACAAATGTCAAAACGTTTAAGAGGTATTCATTCTGTTCATTCAGTTAACATAAAGAATCACTTTATAAAATTCACAGAAATAACCAATTTACTAGTAAGGTTCAGAAAGGTTGAGCCAACTTAATAGCCAATCTGGTGATTGGGGATATTGCAAAACAGCAGCGAGTTTCTTTAACGTTTCCTGATTTTCTGAGCATGTTTTCACTTAAAGCAATTCACACAGCTTTGTGATCTGCAAATTCAAGAAAGAAATACAAATATAAGAAAACCAACCTTTTACAATGAACTTGTTGGGTAACAACAGGTGTAGGATAGTTGACTCTCTTTCCGTTAAACGTGTCATAGGTTGTCTACTGAAACTATTGAAACTGCAATGGAAATCAGAGAGCAGCATAAAAAACTACAACTGGAGTTCATGTTCATGTTAAGAAGTTTTAGAAAAGACACTACTTATACCATGGCAGATAACTCTATTATATGTGCTGCTGTTCTGGAATATATTTTGCCAAAAGTTCAGGTTTTCACTTTGGGAGCCAGTAATTGGCTGTCATTTCAGCGTCAGTAGAAAGAGTTGCCTGTTTGTGAAGCCTGTTGTGCAGAGGTGCAAGCTTTTCATCTTGTTATTTTGTTGTCATTATGTCCTGTCAAAAAACGCAGTGCAGAAAACAAAAGAAAATGAGCTAATTAGAGAAATGGGATGTTGGTTTTGAGTGTGTGCTTTTTCATCTTTACTCAGTTTCTACATGATCAATGCTCACAAAACCATGTATGATGTATGTTGAGATGAAGTCAGGGTGAAGGTGGAACGGTACTGTGCTAAAGACCTTACATGTGTATCTCCCAATCAGATGTGAGATATTTCCGAGGAAAGACTGCACAACAGTGTGGAGCATCCCTTCGGCAACCTCCATTCCAAAGATACCCTGGGGAAAAACTGCTTATTTAAAAAGGCTATGTAAATAAGGACCATTCAGATATTTAATACTCAGGCTGGGACAGTCTAAAAACAGACCTGAGTGGGATGTGTGTTGTTTCTCAGATATCCTGAGGCTGTTCCTGTGTAAATGTGATCAGGTTTACAATGTGGTTTCCAGTAACATTCCCTATTGTATACAGTTGAGCCAAGAAGTCCAGAATGTGAAGAGGAGCCTATAAACCAGATAGAAACGGGGTGCCTATATGTGTATCAACATGGAGTTACATACACAAGCAAATAAAGTCTTAGCATTCATTCTTAATTTAGTGCCAGGAATTAGTCGTACAACAGGATATCAGCAGCTGAGTGTGGTTGGGAAACAAATTATCTTCTGAGAGATGCTTCATTAAAATTCCACCAATGCTAGCACTCTACAGACAAAGCAAATAATAGATATACAGATCTGTTAAAGTAATGCAGGCATTTTATTGAGCAAGATAACAATAATACACTTCCGTAAGGGCTAAACGCTGCAGATTGTAAAAGAAATGGCATATAAATAAACAGAAATTAGCACCTTGGAACTTGATTTTAAGATAATAATAGAAAACCTATACCTTAGACTAGACAATTAAAGCAGTGATGGACTGGCAACCTGTTCAGCGTGTACCCTGCCTCTCCGCTGACCGCTGGAGACAGTCATCAGCACCCTTCACAACCCCACAATGGAGAAGGGTGTTGGATAATGGATGGATGGATGGATGGATAGCTGTGGCAGAACTGAGCTTAACAAGTCCTGGGGGAAAATGGAATTGTAAAAATGTGAAACATCCGGAAAATAGGCTTTTGACTTTTACATCTGTGCATATTTCTCAGGTCTTGGTGTTTGAGTCCATTCTGATATATCGTATCGTGCTCCCTGCAGTACATCTAACATAATCAATCATCACTGTTTTACAGGCTCCAAAAGGCAATAATTACCTTTAATAATAATTATTAATGACCATAACTGTAAATTGGACTGGATCTGTCTGAACGTTAACTGTGTCCTTCTGAATTCTAACTAGAACTAAACAATGTGACCACATGACAGTTTTTTACTTTCTTCCAAGCCAGCAGATCTCGGCACCTGCACTCACTGCTAAAGGTACCAAAAGCTGGTTTATTGACTCTGGTGTTACTGTGCTTGAATGGACAGTCAACCTGCCTGACCTGAACCCTGTAGAAAATCTATCTGCTGTTGTCAAGAAGAAGATGGAAGACATTAGAGCAACAATGCAGATGAACCAAAGGGTACTATCAAAGCAAGCTGGGCTTCCATTACGCCGACGCAGTGCCACAGGTGATCGGCTCTGTTCCACACCCTAACGATGTAGTCATTCATACAAAAGGAGCCCCAGCACAGTGTTGAATGTAGACAAATGAACAAACTTTTCAGAAGCCTGACATTTCTGTTGAAACTATCCTTTTGTGTTGATCTTTGGGGTTTTCATTATCTTAATGTATATTTGTATAATATGAGTATAAGTTTCTGAAATCAGTAAGAAAAATATTGAACTTTTTTCCACAATATTTGCATTTTGGGGGCTTTATCTGAAGTTTCAATACATTAATAAATGATTTAAATACCTAATAAGCAGTAGAAAAAATGTGTCTTAAATATTAAGCTGATCACAGCTGATATTGACTAAAATTGTCAAGCGTACAAAATAAAAAGAATTAAGGCTGTGATCTATAATATATGTAGTAAAAGAATAAATTAATTATGCTATAAATTGTTTTAGTTGGGGTGTATCTACATAAATATCTCTGTCATATAACCTGGTGAGCTTTGTTTTATCTGTATATATTCAGTGATGCAGAAAAGCACATCTGTATAAAATTGGGTCTTATTTTAGAAATTATTATATATTAACACTATTGTTAATATATGCTGATAAGACATTTTGACTTAACAAAATCAGAAATTAGAAAATAAATTCTATTCATTTTTTAGTTCTTAAAGATAAAATATGACAAAATCCAGCTAAAATTAGCAGTTCAAAAACTGTGATTGGAAACCAACCACACAATCTCTGATTGTTACTGAGTTATTATATCACAATAGTCAGTGTTTGGTGACATCAGAAGATACATTTAAAATAGAAATATGTTTTTATATACATTTTACTAACATATTGCATAGTATTTTGCAACAAGATAAATGAGCTTAAAAACTGTATTTCTCCCTAATTGCTGATACCAGTGTGTGGACAATAACATGAAACTAAAATAACTAATATTTTTTCATGTATATATATAGATATAGATATAATATATCTATCTATATATATCTATATCTATCTATCTATCTATCTATCGATCGATCGATCGATCGATCGATCGATCGATAGATAGATAGATAGATAGATAGATAGATAGATAGATAGATAGATAGATAGATAGATAGATAGATAGATAGATAG